>JBCAUI010513702.1:0-25134 GCA_038406195.1 Haplosyllis anthogorgicola | reverse complement strand
GGATGCAAGCTACTTTTGTCGAATTAAGGGCTTTCAGACTGAAATAGAACAATCCGGGACTAATTCAATTCCCTCATATTATTCCAATACAAATTGTGAAGATGACTCGTTACTATCTATTTGAAAAAAAAAGCCACTTTGTGACACATATTTGAAATGCTTAAAACCATCGACATTGTTTGCTGCGATTTTCAGGAGTCGTTGTCTAAGGAGATCTTGGCCATGTATGTTTCGGCACAATCATCTGATGCTGTATGAGATGTTTTTCAACATTCTTCATAAGACATCAATTCTTTCAGCCTTCTCATACACAGACGATATTTCCTGACTAATGGACATAGCAAGTTTCATTCATATTATTTTGTAATCTGTCAAGTGACTGCTGCAATGGCAGTGGTCCTTCAAGACCCCACATATTTACATCTCCATCCTGCAATCATGATACTCCTTGTCCAACTGATTTTGTATCAAATGTAAGGGTGACTTCTGCACTATCCATGGCTTTTTCCTCAAATTTATCTAATGTGCTTGCAAGCAATCCTGGATACAATTTATTCTTTATGCACCCATCACTTTTCTGCAGAAACTCCAGAAACTTATGCTAAGGGGAGGATAGTGCATTCCAGTAGTGCTGCACAAACTGACATATCTAGCCAGATTGAAAGCAAGACCTAAAGTGACATTTTCCACATCCAATTTTCCTGTTGCGATAGCTTTGTACAAGGTGATAAAATCATCAAGTTTACCACCGTTTTCCAGTTTCATTAACAATTCTTGCATAATTGACAGCAGTTCTTCCCTTGTGTAGTCATGAGCATTCACTAGAGTGAATCCTAAATGCAACACAGTATGTATATCACTGCCATTGGCACTGTCAATTAATGCATTCAAACATTTTGGTTGCTGTGAATTTATGGAGACAGAATGAAAAGCTGATGGGAATGATATGTTTTCTGCCGCCAAGCCACTGCATCGCAATAAATTTTGAGTGGCATTTGAAGAATTTGGAATTGATGCAGATGCATTGCTTTCAGAAGTACTTTGTTGAGGTGCATCAATATTAAGAGTGTATTGTGCAGATACATGTACTGTATCATTGTAGTTGGCATCTGTCTGATGTGGTCCTTTTATAGGTGATAACAGTACACTTTTAAAGTGTTGGTCAACATCATCCATTTTTCCTTTAGCAGGACCAACACTTTGTACCTTAATTTCATCACCAGAGATTAAGGATGGTCTGTGAATTGGAAAGGAATGACTCATGTAAAATTTCCGACATTTCTTTCCTAATGCCAGGTTCTTCGAGATGCGTTTTCGTATTCTGATTTTCTTTATTGCTTTGTCCATTTTAAAGGATTCTACAATTAATAAGGAGACCAAATTGTGAAGCATTAACATTTATTTTCACTGAAATTTAAACGTATATTTCCACACAACCTTGTAAAGTCTTTCTAGAAGAATACACAGATTTGACATGTTGGAATCCTCCAACGCATTTGACATTTCATGAATGATAACATGTAAGCAGTATTCTAAATCAGATATAAGTAAGTAACATTCATGTTGCTTGAAATAAACTAAATCGTGCATGAATGTCCGGTTGGAAGCACAAATATAATTTTTGATCGACTTGCTATATTGCTTCTGACAAATTTTCCTGATGCAACTCACAGCACATTGAAGTATTTTCCAAGACAAATGCACATCGACTAATTCTTTGTGATTTCAAACTATGTGGTGAAAAAGTGGACACATAGCTTTTAACTCCCTCAACATTATGATTGATTTCCTCTTTTCATCACTGACTAGGTTCAAGTCAAAACTAATATCTGAGTCTATCAAATTGGGGTCAAAAATATCGTTTGGACTTTGTAATATTCCACTAGAAATTAATAGACGATCATTCATGAATTTAGTAATTTCTTGTGATGAAGTGAAAGGTTTCTTGTAAATTTCCCCCTTGAGAATGTCTAGATTTACTTCATCGAAGGTTGGAGGTTTTTCACTGGTGTAAAGATGTATGTCTGTAAATTTGAAAGAAAATGTCAATTGTATAAATTCTTCACATTTATTTGAAAAAGTAACAAGGAACTATGCACAATACAACAAATGTTTGGCGCATTAAGTATCACTTAAAAGACTAGAATATTATAACAAAATAACAAATAAACACACCATGGTAAAAAACATGAAACTTGACCACAGTCACATCACTCAATCACTAATCAGCACAATATCATCACTGAAACAGAATCCTTTGGACATTACCAAAAGCAAAAATTTACAATTAAAACTTTTAAGAGCTGACACTTTACAATGTTATAAATTACACATCTTGGATGTAAGGTACAATAATAAAAGTCACGATGTATATTTCAAGAGAAAAGACACAATTAACATTCGCAATGTTATGTTTGTATTCCATTTTATAAAAAAGGCATGCAGGTAGAAGATACACCAGCTAAAATGTACTAAAGAATAAAAAATAAGGCAATCTTGATCGCACCTTGACAAATCAAGAATTAACATATATACAAAATGAGTACAAGTTATGATATGGTCTACGCATATCAAACAAAATTACAGACACAATAATATCAAACAAAATTAGAGACAATAACTTTTTAACTAAATACACACGAGTTGGGAGGCAGTGGTGGTGTGTGCATACATAATAGGTGGAATGACATTGCTATTCATGAAGCATAAGACACATCACAGTGAGCACAGAGATACATATGCACAAAGCCAAGAACACCGAGCTGGTGAGTAACATTTTGAGAAATGTTGTGACACCTGAGTGAACAGCTGGCACAGTAATGCATTTCTTCCTCCATAAGAAAAGTCCAGCATTGCTGCACATTCGCATCAATATTGTGGTGGAGATGCAGGGTCATCCACAATTCTACAAAGATAAATCCACAATTTGGGCAAACATTTCTGTTGAAAGAGAATGCCGAGAATGTTGTCTGTGTTGCCTGCTGCACTCTGAAGGTGGAAGAAAAATGAATTAAAATAAACGCAAAATCTTAAGAACCAAAAGTGTAATGAACAGAGACAAATGAAAACCAAAAGGAATGTAATTTAATTACTTGGATAGAGGAAAATTTTCTACTCATAGTTACCTGACTCGGTTGATAGGTGGATGAGGTCTGGTGAGGACGGTGCAGAGCATATTATTCATGATCTGCAATAATATTAATAAGAAAGCAATGTTTGGTGTCATAAAAAAGGAATAAGAACAACTGCAGCCAATGTCTACAATTGTACATTTTCACCACCAATTAATGTATTAAAATAAAATGAAATTCACCTGTTCAAGTTACAAGGAACTACTAGGAAACATGAGATGATCAGATGATCAGATGATAACAAACACACACACATGATCAGCTACAAAACAAATTGCATTTTCAAGTTTAACACTCAAAACCTCCTATTTTCACCTATTTGAGAGCATGTGGCTCGAAGACACACAGTATAACTTACAATTTTTCCAAAATTCATCAATTTCATGACTAAAAAACCCTACCATGCTCAAAAGTGAAATATGTCAAATAATTGTAAATGATTTTGGGACACATTTCCATGTCCATTTAATAGTAATAAGAAGAATGCTTCTTTGATGCAAATTTTTCTTACCTCTTCAATGTATCACCATCAATGCACGCGCAACATAGAAGCTGCTGCCACGAGCGGCATCTGCACTTGATTATGTCCCCTGTTAATGCAAAATTCTCCTCGGAGCCTTTTCTTGGAATTGTCACAGTAAATTAACGAAAGTGTAATTAATTAAAATGAAAAGTGGTGTTGAGGGGACATTCTGTGGCGACTACGGAGATTCTGAATTTCGCAATCAGTCATGCTTATTTAGATTTGTGTAAGATTTCAATATCAACTGCAATTGCTTAGGCTTTTGCATCTAAAGTTTCCAGTTAACCACAACGTAAGAGTCTGATAAATATTTGTTAACTGTAAAACAGTTGGGGCTGTCAGGAATGATGCAGACTGCCTGTCTGCCTGCCCAAGTTTACTATCATTTACTTTACTTAGGAACGTTCATAATTCATATGTGCACACAAACGGTTTTTATCAGTAATATTTGCTGCCTGGATTCACGCAACAGTATTAAACCCTTTAAACATGAAATTTAGTGTTGTTGCGACTAGTCGAAAAAGTCGAGAATTTTGGCGACAGTTGACTATCAACTATTGTAACTATCAACTAGTCAGACTGATAACTGACTAAAAAATCTCTTTTACAGAATGATTCAGAAAACATTTAATGACACATTCTTCTTGATGTATTTTACTCATCAAAGGCATACATTGTAACGGTTGTGAAATGATAATATCATTAATCCATTCCAATCGACTGTCGTGTCGACAAATAGTATGCAAGTATCGACAGGTAAAATTCAAATGACAGCACAAGAAAAACATAACTGAGGATATATGTTGTAATGTTCAGGCGGAAAGTGATAAGCTGAAAATAAACATTTCGTTGTTGTATTGTTGGACCAAAAATTACATATTGTAAGTTTTTGATAAACCATCATCTTAACAAATGTCGTCGTTTTTGAACATACTCAAAGTGAAAAGTGATATGAAGCAGGATACCCTGGAAAACTCTGAGGTTTATTCCCTATAATATTAGCGATCCTCGAAGCCACACACTTCAACTTTGATATCTCACCTTTAGGTTTTGATGAAAAGCTCCAATGTATCTTCTGAAATTCCTTTGATAAACCTGGTTGTTTTCAATGCTACTAACTTGATATGTTTGACTCAAAGGATGTGTAGGGCTTCCAGGACATTCGTGACCAGCGCAAAGTAAATAGAGACTCATTCTTTCACACATGGGTTTTGATCGCGATAGTTCGTTCTGAAAACAAAAACATTAATTGATACATAAGGTACGCCAATAAAATACCCGACAAAAATTCTTTTAGCTAGCTGTGACAAACTTCATTAAATTTCTTGCACTGCTAATAAAGAAAGTTGTAAAACATTAACTTATAACATGATTCTGTTAAGATAAAAGAACGAATCAGAGTTTTAAGTTTTATCAACACTATTACATGATTATTTGAATCAGGAATGACAGTTTCAAATGCCCTAAAGAAGGAGTTCTGGAATATCTTTTGAGCTTCCTTTTCCTTGTTTTCGTACTAAAACATGGTGTAGTAAATGTCACAACAGAAACATCGTAACTGCAGTGATATAAAACCCCTGTCAAAGCAAAAACGTATTGATTGTGGAAGAGGAATCTAAACTTTGAAGATTTAAGGCTCATCCACAAATCGATGTTTACCAGTGACAAGGGACAAGTTTCAAAAGCACAACGTAACATGACATTAACCTTGCTTGTCAATATCAGTGAATGTGTCTGCCCTATCTCCTTTAGAACACAGGAAACAGTCTGGTTTCATTTCTAATTCACGTTAGCCTTGTCTCATTAAGTTTCCGGCAAATTTGTTTAAATTTTCACAGACAATTCATAGTTCTACATTTAGTTATAATTTGCACTCTTTCTGGAGATACGCGTTAAATATATCATAAAAAATTGAGAGCGGTCTCATTTCTTCCGCCCTGAAGAAGTTTGAGATTGGGTTTTGATGATAGTTTCACACAAATCAAACCTGGTTGGCCATAGTTATTTCATCGGAATGATAATACATGTAATTAATGGCAACTACAAAGCGGAAATCCATGTGCGCGGTATTTCGGCTTTACCAGCAACTAATTTGAAATCAAGCTAAACATATAGTAAAATCCAGAGTTTGTTTTCGTTGTTTCGCCAAACTTGCCTAATTAAGCAGATAGCCTGTTTCTGTTTTTTAGCAAAATAACTATCTATTATGTCTAAAATGAAAACTTTTAGCCCATTTCTAAAATAAGTCTCTAATATTAGACACTTTATGATAGTAGAAGTTTGCCTGGCATTTAAAACAGTTTGCCTAATTGCACAGATAAAGCCAATAAAAAATATTTCACTGTGGGTGGTAGTATTTCGTGACATTTTATTAATCTCATACAGTCTTCATTTATCTGATTTATTAGGACCGACACCTGCCTGTAGTTTGTCCACTACCCTCTGTGCCATTTAGGAAGCCAGTGGGCAAGCTGCTTATTTGATGAAGCTGCCCAGTAATTACTCAGCTACCATCAAGGCAAAGCATTCGGCTCAATTAGCTAGTAGTTGGCATGACAGGTAATGGTAACACGTGAAGAAACAGATCTCATGAAGGACTATTTTGTTGTTTCACACTTGACTTTGCAAATGCCGAATATTTAATTACTGTTCCATGTGCGTAAAAAAATATCACATCCCTAGAGATTGTTCGCTACTGATGTGATCTATAAAAAAAATTCGTTTTAAGGAGCATTGGCGGATTTAGGGGGGCACAGGAGGCGCCCCCTCCCCCCTCACGGCCAAAATTTTATTCATTTTCGTGCAGTTTTTCCCGATTTTTGGGTGAAAATAGGTGAAAATTGGGTTGGCGCCCCCCCCCCGTGGGAAATCCTGGATCCGCCAATGAGGAGTGCATTTCATTACGGACAAAGCAAGGGTAGTACGTATGTTTTATTTTCAAGAACTGAATAGCTTACAATAATGAATTCTTTTGTTCCCTAAAGCCTTCAAATTAATGTCATTTTCCTGAGCTGGTAGGTTAACGTTGTCTGTACATGTATTAATTTCCACGCTTGAGTCATCAGAAATTTCACTCGCGTAACGCACAACTGTAAAATAAAAAAGGTTCAAAAGCTATGATTTTGTACCATGATTAAAATATACCAAAAATATACCTCTTTCATATCTTGATTTTATGTCGCATCAAAGGTAAGCTTAATGCACGTATCTCTGCTGCTAAGCGTGTATTAACAGTAATTGCATACTTTCAGTTTCCTCTGCTTATTATTTCCCTTTTGAAACATGTTGAATGCAGTTCATCGCGATAGGTTGCCAGCTCATTACCTATTGGTAACAGAGAGAACTGGTTGTGTGAACAACCTTCCAGCTTTAATCTTTTAACATTAGTGCTACCTTTATCTTCGTTTGTGAGTTATTTCTACAGAATTGCGTAAGAAAGATTAGAATAATGCTTCATTATGTCTTCACCTGTTCTCAAGGCTTCATAAAAACCGAAAAAAGAATTCCCATATTTCTACATATTTCTAGTGTTACATAACACATTTTATCATTACGATTTAGGAAAAGTTTCACTAGAGCTAAAGAATCAAGGCACCGACTTTGTGCGGAATATATTTGCAAATGACGTGTAAATTGCTTAGATTTTCTGTCAGTTATTTTGTAACTTTACTGTTTCGTGCAAGTTACAAAATATTACAGTACAAGACATACTGATTCGTGACAAGTGATAGGTTTCATTTAATTACAGTTTATGGGATGTATTAAAAAGGTGGGCTTTACACGTTAAAGAAATTGAATGAAGCATACCCATTTACTAAACGGCGGAATTATCGGTTGGAAACCAGAAGTATATTCAAAACAATACGTTTATGTAGGATTTTATGTCTTTTTTGAACGCTGTCTACAGATTAGCCAATGAAGCAACTTTTAAAGCCTTTGTCATGTTGAGGAATCAGAGCAACGTGAAGTTACTGCCAGTACATGCACATGAATATTGTATATCTATTGGAACCTGAATCTATGAATTTGGAACATAACATCAGTTTGCTATATCTGGTTTGCGACATGAAAGGGGAAAAACAAAGGAAAATTACATCACTTTGAGAACATTTCACAATAATTTTTTTTATAATTTTATTCTGCATATTTGCATTATACTTTAATTATTACTTTATGTTGGATGAAAATGCATTGGTTCTTGGAAGCATTTTATGTTGTGATTCACTGTAATCAAGCTGGTAGTAGGCCCATTGTTGTCAAACATTGTTTAGGCAACGTCAATATTAAAATATTCTCATTACTCCAGCCACCTGCTACATATTTGAATAGATATTTTGTAAGCTGTTGAGTCAATTAAACGAGCTGTTACTTAATTATCGCACTTTCTGACCTTTTTAAGAACATCTTCACCAAGTTCACCAAGTTAGGAATCATTCTGTTTTTACAATGCCCAAATTAGGAGCACAGATTGGGCTCCAAGTTTCTGAAAGCGGAATAAATTTCAGTTATGCTCGTAAATAGGAGCGGCATCCGTGAAGTGATTCAATCCCTCGGGATCGGTCTTCATTGATATTAATGCAAATCTGACTTATGAGAATACAAGAAGCATATGCAATTTAGTGAAAGTAAGTGGCTAACATGTCCCACAGGGCATTACTTTGATTAATTTGCCAAGGTCCTTGATTTATCCGAAAGCAATTTGTGGGAATCTCATTGTAAATTGCGAAGAGTCGGGACAGAAACAATCATGCCACAGTACATCAAGAGTTGCGTACAAACGCATGGAATGTACGCATTTTATGTATTGTACACGGATCTCGCTTCCAATATCAAAGGAAGAAATATTCACTTATTGCTCGATTGCATGCATGAGTGCACACACAACAATAACTGGTTTGGAAATAGGTTGGGACAGACTTTTAGCTTGAAACGTCACCGATGGCATCCCATGCCATTTGAACCTAGCTTGAACGGACCAAGAAAACTGTTTAAAAATCAAAAATCGTTTGAAGTATCATACATTGTGCAGGGCCTGGGTCCATCATAGAGTCCAAATGGTAAAAACACTTGTCTAATGAAGATGCCTGTCAACACAGTGCAATACAGTGTTGAGGTTAAACTTTAAATATGGGTTTCCCGAACCGATACTGGTAACCCTAAAATTGGCGTCCTTTCAAATTTATTCACATCAATAAATATTTGTCCTTGAGGGATGTCGGAAACAGTTTAATCCGAACGACAGGTTATTGACCTCGGTTTTTGGGAAGCACATATTGCACCTCACCACGGAAGCTGAGTCAACTTTACTGGGAAGTGAACTCCTACTTTCAAATCGATAAACAAAAGTATTAACCTCAACTTCAAAAGAAAAACCGGTTCTCTAGCTTTGAACTCATGCGCAATAAAATATACATATCGAGGCATCGTACGTGTTGGCGTAATAAATCTAACCTGCAGAAATAACACACCTGCCTCGGGCGTACTGCTGACTACAGCCTCGCCAAAAGATGCAGAAATTGCGTGTCGAACAAGATTGTGTGACTTTGTACTCAAACTATAATAGCGACCTTTCACACCATGCCAATACACACATGCTTTATGTTTTTTGCGTTTTCTCTATTTTTGTGAACTTGAATAGTAATACAAACTAGACTTAGCTTATGACGCAAGAAAAATAACAAATGTGCCATCATGTTGATCCTGGTGTTTTCCGATGAGGGGAGAGGGTTTGAATCCATCCTGTTCCTGTTCCTCTATCCAAGTTCCCAAGATGTCTGCACTTAGACAGGAGGGTATGAAATTAGAGATGGTAATTTACAGCCTATTTCGGATCACTGGATGCATCAGCAATCCATCCCTCAGAGGATGATACAAGAGATGTTTTAAATAAACAAACGTTAATTAAATATACTGTTTTCCTATTGTAAAAGCTACTTTAAAAAAAAATACATATCACTATTGAAAGAATCTTTTTTCTTTGCTTCTAATGTTTCCAACTCTAAAGTAAGCTATTTAGTCAGAATAACAAAACCCGTGATGTCTCAGTCCACCATTACTTCCGAAGTGTCCATTTTACTGAACCCCAAATCTCTTTTGAAATGAAAGTGTAATTGGAATAAAATAATTGATAGAAAGTAGATTAATATTTTATGATATGCCGATAGAGTTGGCACATGATAACAGAAAACTTTTATCAGACGTGTCAAGTTGATTAAATGTGGTTGCATGTTGTACAAAATCCTTCATTTACTGTTTATAATGTGAAGGTATGCATACAAATGATTCGTAGGTTCAGTGAAATTGAATTAAATTAGAGCATGAAGTTCTTTCAGTTTTGGAAACATGGAATTTACAACAGAACCTAAACATCAATATCGGCGGGAAATTCTTGTATTTCCAAACGTTTCCAAATTGATAGGACTTTCAAGATTTCTTTTACTCTCAAAACGCATATGCCTGGAATAAACCATATGGTCAACAAATGTGATAAGTTTTAATGTACAAACTTCATTTTGCTGAAAGGCCTGAAAAGATTTACAAAGGAAATAACGGTTTAAGTAACATTGTTAATAAAATAACCGTGCTCTGCTGAAAGAAGATATACTTTAAGGTAACGCCATTTCCTTTTATATTGTGCAATGTATAAATCTACCTGGCATCTGCACAGTGAATTGTATCCTTTACTTTAAATGAAACAGCAGAGATGAAGTCACATCTAACAAGGGAAGAATGACAATGGCTACATGCGTTTCTCGACAGTGAAGCTGTGATTCTCTATGGTCGTATTGTTGCGAATTTAAAAGCTTCATCTGTTTGTCGAGGAGTAGTTCTATCATCAGGGGTGTATTGTAACTCTTAAGAAACATTCAAGTCTTCTTTTTTGTGGAAAAAAAAATGAAAGGAAAACGTGAAAACATTTTCTGATACTTTGAATTCTTTTTATTTAAAATACATATCAAGAACATGAAATTTTGTTTTACGAGTTAGATTTTTAGTTTTATGTGAAGGACTTTATCGTTGTCCAAATTCTTCTAGAGTTGTTGCGGTGTTAGAAATGGCAGATGAAATTGTGTGTAGTTTGTTTTGAGATATTTCTAAATTTTAAAGTTTTTCCAGATAAACACCAAAAAAACAAACTCAAATCCAAAGAAATAAAATTGAAATAAAAATAAAATGATGTTTCGATGTTTCTACCTTGAGCCCAACTAAGCCAGGAAAATGTCATGTATGATATCGGCGGACTCTAATCCCGCGGCTCTATTTTTGCTGTTTAGATAGAACCTGTTTGTGGCGAAACTCTTCTTATATGCTATATTTGCACTTCAATGTAAAGGCCCAAGCAGCCATGGTCCCGAAGGTTGAAAAGGACATTGTTTTGTTACTCATAACTTTAATTTGGTGACGATGTGAAGGTTTAACGACATCGTAAAAAGTTATGAAAAGCCATCTACTCCTACTGTAGTCCTACTTAAATTATATCTAGTTACACGGTTATTATAACTACATACATACTTCTGAGTGGTGCTCATCTGAGAGGATCCTCATCTATTAACATGTTTTTTGTTTTACGTGATAGTAGGAGTACAGTTTAATCTATTTTAATTATTTTTCGCTTGCAGCAGCAAACTCACAAATGTCATTTCTTCTTCTTCTGGCTAAAAGTAACACAAAAATCCGATGCTATTAAACATTTCGAGGAACGTCACTTTCGAATTTTTATAAGAACCAGAAAAAATTCATTCGGAGTTTTTCTAAATATCAAATCAGTGTCAAAATACTAACAAGTGTCAAAAGTTAACACAAACGCGTAAGTTATCACTAAATATCCATTGAGTATAACTGTATCCGTGCACAATACTTTATTGGTTTCAATAATTTATCATATGCGTCTTTATTAATACTGCTTATGCATTTCTGTAATTCTACGATATTTTGAACGATCACTGTCTCATTTACAAATCTGAAAAGTGAAGGCATTTCTTAAACCTCAATTGACTGCATAAATATTTATTTTTCTAGGGTATCTGGGTTACATAAAATGCATTATGGCCTCAATTATCCCAAGAAAGAAAGTCACTGCCAATGGTATCAGTTGATAAACTGATGGGTATAGAATCTAAATGATTGTATTGTCATCAAAGAAAGCAGTGCAAAGTAGATCATTAGTTTAATGGCAGCACCTCAACAGGAAGCCTTTCAGTGCTTCTCTGACATAAGAAACGGTATAACCTATTTGTGATAAGGGAAGTCGGTTGAAAGGAAAGGGAAATGGCTTCGCTTTAACTATGACTGCGGGGTAAATGCGGGTCTTTAGGTACTTTATTTCAAGCAGCTTATTCATCTCACAGTTTGTTGCATTTCAAAGCCTATTTTTTGCTATCTGATGAAATTTTCATTCACGGTTGTACAATTTGGAATAAGTAACTGAAATTTGAGTGATTCTTTTTGTCTAAGTGAAAGGATCAATGTGAAATTCCATTGATTGTTAAATGAAAAACTAACCATAAAATGTTTGGAACATAATCCTCCGTGTTGGTTTGTTTTAAGGCACAAAGTGTATGAAAGAAATGTATTAAAATGGTGAGGCGATGACACTGAGTGTTTTGAAATTTTACAATTGAAGTTTCTTAACGAATTTATATTGCTTCCATTACAAAAACTCGTATATAAAAAGAACGTCGTCATGGGTATGATGTCGACCACAACAATATTTAATTTTATTTTATAGTAAAAACAGATATTGACTCCTGTCTACCAGACAGAAACTGCTTCCCCACAAACAGCTTGGAGCTGTGTTAATTGTTCACATTGGAAAGGAGACTTTCAATAATTACATTAGCCGCTGGTTGCTTAATGAAGTGGCCACAGTAGTTACTGGTAATTACATTTGGACTAGCCAGTCCATTAAGTGCCATATCATCAGCCAATTTACACTCAAAGCGTGGGCAATTTTCTGCCATATACAACAGCATAGATCACGCGTGCTGCTTGAAAGGCCGCAAAATTTATAACAACTTGCCTGTCAGGTGTATACTTCATGTATCTTTTAAGTATAGCAAGTTTTTAAACTTATTTGCTGCCCCCCCCAAAAAAAACCAAAAAAAACAAAACAAATAAAACTAAAAAAATTGAAGGTGAAAAAGTTCTATTCTTCAGCATATTAATGAAACAAAAATTCGTTTACGCAGTTCAATCTTGTCTTAAGGTTGCTGTCTACAAGTGGCCGATTGACTTAGATATTTCACTGTTTGTGAAGGATAATATGAGGATGGAATATGTAAAGTTACAGCATGATCCACCAGCAAGATTGTGAGTAATTCAATGCAGAAGATGATCACCAAGAACATTAAGATCAATGGAAAATGTCTGTTACCTTGCCATGGAGGTGGTAAAATTTTGTCAAACTTTGACACATGATAGATCTTAATATTTCAACATTTTTACAACACAATATAAGCATGAAATAGTTTCCCAATGATCTTAAATTAATAATTTGTCTGATTATAAATAAACCTCAGCCATCCCCCATCAGACAACATGCCTTAAAAAGTCATGGCTCATTAATATTTCTCACCTTATTTGCCTTATATGGGGAAGTAATATCATAACTGTATAGGGGTACACTTAGAAACAATAACAGTGGTCAATGAGTGGTGTCATACCACATGGCCTCTTGTAGACGGCAAGCTTAAAGAAAGGCACACAACTCGGCTCGCTCAGACTGCATATCGAAAAAAAAGTAAACTTTGGCTTCATTTTATGAACCAGGTATTAATCGATGCATTCTGGAATAGAAGATCCTCAACTTAAAGAAAACAGATTGAGCAAGACAAATAAGATATCTTGATCCGCTCAAACGAAGGTCATCAATCATAAATGTTTTATTCCTCACTGATTATTATTACATATCGTCCAGTAGTAATTCCATGAGAGGAAACCGTAGGAAATTAAACACTCAGATAGAACCATAGATAGAGCAGGTTTGAAGGACCTTTCACAGGAAATAGCAGAAATAATTTCTTGGTCCAGAGACAAATTTCCACGAATAAAGTATATTATTAAACTGTAATCTCAGTACAGAAGGAACTGTGTGTAGGTCATTTAAACCTCAAACGTAAACACGAAAACCAAAATCCAAAGATTCTGGTTTCTTTGGCACTATTATTTTCAGTAATGCCAGTAAAGCACAGTTTGTTTCATCACAGGTTCCCTAAGTTCCATTGGTGGATCCAGGGGGCGAGGGAGGCGCGTGCCATCCCCTACATCCGGAATTTTTTTCATTTTCATGCGGTTTATCCCGATTTTACCCCATTTTGGGGGGAGGTTCAAGATTTTTTGGGTTCGCGCCCCCCTACGGAAAATCCTGGATCCGGGCTAAAGTTCGATATATCTACCAAAACAATTCCACAGATGTACGCGTATTATGCGCACAGAAGCACAGTTTGAAATTATACTATTCAACAATTGCTTCAATTTAATCCATATGCAACATGAAATGGAATAGATATTTTAAGATGAAACGCCTGTACACGGGAACTACATGGTACTGTTCTCTCAGACCACGTGAGAACCCCTTGTTGAGTCAACCCAATCCATTATCGAGTCGAGGCACACAATCTTACCGACCATCATTATTGAACTTTCACTTCTTATTACGGAATCTCTACAGTTCATCAATAAAAGGGCAGAATTCTGATGACTGCTTAAGAATGATGAGAGGCCACTTTTGGTGCTTAAGAGAAGTCTGAAATTGACTGTGGGTCACACATTATGTGTGACGGCGCTTTCCGTAAGATTTAGAATGGTACATTTTGGAGTTCACGAGAAAGCAATAATGCCTTAATTAAAATGAATTTGAGAACAGTATTGATGGCTTTGTCAAGTTTAAAAAGTGCCTACAAATAAGCTCAAATACAACAGTAAAATCACTTTCATAAGTTGAGACGTATGTCTCAAAACAAGTGAGTCGCAGTTTAAGCTGTGATCCCTGTAAAAACGGAATAACTCAAAGTTTGTTCATAAGCAAACACACCAGATAGTCGCTTCTGGATGTAAACGTGACAAAGCTATTCAATGTAAACGTGACAAAGCTATTCACAATTGATGAACATGTCCTATCAGTGTGACAAAAGTAAAAGCAAAGTAACAAACAAATATTCCCCTTGAGTTATTTTCAAGATCATTTTCTACTATTCTTACTATTGCAAAGAGTAACCTTATTGAATTTGTTACTAAAAACAAAAATCAGTGCATTTCAAATCCCAACTGGTATCAGAGTAATCTTTGATGTTACTTTGTAGCCTTCATCATATTAAGCAACCATTACTCTTTTAACAAAATCAATTCCAAATCCGACATCAAAGACGGAAAAATCATAAAAAGACTAGAAATCCAATAAATGATACTGAGATTATCTTGCAGGGGTTTGAAACGAAATAATGAAGAGCCTTCTTGTTTTTCTTGCTACATTGTATTTTGCTACAGTATGCAGATCATCCTACCTAATTATTTTCAGTTGTTTTTCATTCTTTTACTCCAACGCTATACTATTTCTATTAACACATGATTATCATTAATCAAGTTTGTAAATTCTTTAAAGTTAGCTTTCTCGCTTCAGATATTTTTCTAGATATACGGCCCAGCACTGATGGTCAAAGGCAGTTTACAAGCAGAGCAGAGAACTCACGCAACGTTGGTGAGTCATCATCTTAAGGTGATTAAAATTAAAAGAGGTTTCCAATTAAGTTTTCTGTCAAATCTGACTTTTGTAATCACTTTTAAGGTCATGCTTGCAATTGCAAGTAAATTACCTATTATAACTATTACTTGTAATAAACAGTTTTAGTTGTGTTTCTTTGAAATATATTTATGAAATATCAAATCTGTCAGATCTGACAGACTTGGCAATGAAAGAAATAGGAAAACCTCAAATGGCTTGAAAGTACACAGAAATCGTATCATTTTGGAAACGAAGAGAAAAGACGATAACGAAAGAATCTTACGCTGTGCCTTTGGTGCGCCAGTGTTAAACTTCTGATACGAATTCCGTGTTCTGAGTAAGCCTGAGAACAAACAAGTGAATTTGATAAGCAATTTTGCCCGAAAAGGCTATGGGTGATTTCATGCTGTTCCTTACTCGGAAATACAAGCACAGCGTAAATTTATTTTTTTAAGGACTCGATAATTTGGATGTTTGAAAACCTAATCAGCCAGAAGAGTCATTAAGTGCATTTCTGCAGGCATAGTTATTGAACGGTTGTTCCCATGTTACTTGCAAGTGAAAGTCCAACAGATTCAAGGATGATTTTCATGAGAGATGCCAACATCTGGTCCTTTATAGAGTTTATTTATGATGCATGTAGCTGAAAATAAAATGTTTGTTCATTTTGTATTTTGATCTTCATTTTGGAAATAATAGTTGCTTTTGATCGAATTAAAGGCACAGTGTACGGAATCCTATTGTCGCAAAATTAAATAAATCATATTGAGTTAATAATAATGAGCAGAATATTTGATAGTAAAGAATTTTATCCATTATGACTAATTATTGCTACTCACGTAAGCTTCAACCACTTCAGAAACCAAACTGCCCCCATGAGTATATAAATTGAAATTAACACCATTTCCAACTTCTACTAAACATTCCGATGGACATTGTGAAATACATTTTTCATATAAATCTCGATGTACGTCAATGCTGAAAGTGAAAAATGTCTTTCACCAAAACAACGGAGTATGAAGCATCTGGTTCAATCCATGTACATATTCTAATGGCGGTTAATACCGTCAGCGTATGTGGTAATGTTTACAGTAGTGTCTGCTTGTGTGTGTCTTTGTGTCATTCTGCCTGTCTGTCTGTAAAAGCTATAACTTTTAAACTGATTTACTCAGAATTTTGGTATGAAAGTAGACCTTATAATATCCATATCAATATCCACGTTATCGGTTCTAGTTCAAGACCAACACAATAAAGAAAATCCGACTGTTATCTGCCAATATCATATGTTTTAATATCTATGACCATTACATGAAGTCAAGGTCAATTTGTACGCTAAGATCATTGATGTTCAATGACCCAAAGATCATAGCGTATTTTTGTGACACGCATTATCTCGCATGTACTTGGCACAAACATAAATGTTAACATGAGTACGTGACTAACGAGTCCCATAGGACATTACACATTGATTGATGTATCGAGGTCCTCGATTTATCCAAAACCATCCTAACCCGATTTAAAACCAATTTGTCAATAAACTGTTCTTTTATCCTGTACGTTCACAAAGTTGAAAACACAGAAATTCGTCACGTAAGCTGCTCAGCCCAATCCATTATTGAGAAGTCGAGGCACACAATCTTACCGACCATCATTATTGAACTTTCACTTCTTATTACGGAATCTCTACTGTTCATCAATAAAAGGGCAGAATTCTGATGACGCAGCAACATGATGTATTACATGTCTTTCTCGTTCCTTAACATGATGAACCAAAGAACTGATTCCGTTTGTAAAAAGATTTTCGAAATCTAATTATATAATTGAATAAATTCCACAAGTTGAAATCAGCTGATGAAAATTCCATTAGAGATCAGTTCACACTGATAAAAATACAGCTAAAAATGTATTGTCATAAAATTAATACAAATTCATCCTTTCGGGATGTTAATCTTGTTTTGAAATTATAGTTTGTATGATGTAATGTTGAATTTCGTTGTCAACATAAAAGTTCTTGCCGTGTTATTCAGTACAGTGTCAATTTATGTTGTTCTGAAATGGAGTAGAAAGAACATCAAATTCGACCTGTGAATCTGTTATTTCAAGAGAACATTGCATAAAGTATTACCGTTATCCTATTGCACTGGTTTCTGCAACTTCTCAAGTCGGCTATCATGTGGTAGATATGAATTTATGTATAACTACACAAAACTGCAGCCCTACTTGTCCCACTTCACAGTGCACTTAAAGTTACTTACTACTGTATACATTGTGTTATTTATGGATTAGGAAGTCTGCTATCTTAAGACTAAATGAGGGCGCATTGGAAGGCATAGAGAGACACCATTAGTTCAAGCTGTGCATCCTGACACTTGTTATTAGATTGTAAGAACCCAAGACATGCAGCTTGTTTCCATATTTGAACCATAAATCAATGTGTAGATGACTTTAGGCTGGATACAAGCTAAATTGACTTGATTTTCCTGAGTCTCGTGTAAAATGATTTATGGCCTTTACATTATAAATTGATTGATTTTTACGCTGATACGTTTTACTATTGTGCTTAAATTTACTATATTGGTAATTTGCGACTATTCAAACATCAAAATTAATGATCTTTCAATTTGAAATGGGAGAATAGTATAGAGTGGTGACAATATGACAGTCTCCACTCTTCAAAGGTTAAAGATATTATTCCTAAGTGAAGGTGTGATTCTCAACAGCTGCATTGTCTGCCTCTTTTATTCCTTTTCTACAACAGCTTCGTTCAGTTCACCAAGGAATTTTAAGTGTTATCTAAGAGATAAAGAGGAGTAATTCCTCAGAAATAATGTCAAAGACAAAAAGGTTGACTTCAAACACAGGATTAGAAAAAAATCTAAGTTTATTGGACATATGTGTCTGGTTGACAGCAGTAAGAGGTATTCATTTGTTTAACAATCTGTTTCAATTATCAATTACAAATAAGGCGAACAGGCTTCAATCTTGAAGTAAAAAAATGTAACAATATGTGCATCTCATATAAATGACATGTTAAAATGTTGTTGGCGTTCTATTATTGTAGATTGGGTCAGATATACAAAGAACACTTTATTAATGTACCTCATTAGAAATAAACACCTGCTAAGAATTCCAATGCAAGGCATTTATCGTAGGGGCAGGGACACCATTGTAACGCGATGCAGTTGATCTCTTTCTTGTCTCTTCTATCTTCTCTCAATTGTTGATAATTCAATAAGAGTATTCAAATTATATTCCCACACAAATAATGCTGAAACTCCAGCGGCTGAGTTTATATAACATTAGTTCATATATCCTTTCGCTGAACCCACACTGACCATATGTGTGTCTGGGTGCAAAGAGCGCATATATTTATATTGATTAGCCAGTAGTCTAAAGTAGTTATCCTACTTTACCGACAACTTGAGGATATCATTACCTTAATGGCAGTATTCAAGAGCCACTCTTTAACTGGTCACTTATTTATCTGAGAAATAATAACACTTTAGAACGTAGGAAAAGTAATACTTAGTCACAGAGAATGTCACAGTGCCTTTTCAGTGTATAGTACAATAGAACTTGCTTACAAGTTATAAGAGAAGAGAGAGACAGACAGACAGACAGAGACAGAGACAGAGACAGACAGACAGAAAGACAGAGAGAGACAGGGACGGAGACAGACAGACAGACAGACAGAGCAGAATGAAAGGTGTATTGATAGACAGGCAGACACAGATACAGACAGTAAGACCAGATCAACGACTTGATTATATTGAGCGCCAGTCTATTAACATGAAATGTAAATAGATACACATTGTACCAGGATTCATTACGCCCTGGACCGATCACGATACTCATAACCAGGCCTAGGATGGGTACTGTGCCATGTAGTCAGGCCTAGGACTGATAACGATTGGTGTGTAATCCATCCCTGGGCTCAATCATGACCCCTGGTATCAATTATGCACTGCTATTGAAGTTCAAACTTGAAAGAGGAAACTTTAAACTGTCAATTGCTACTTAAAAGGTGAAAATTCTTGGTTGTACAGTTCATAAAACAAACATGAGTTCCTATATTTATTATTGTACGCCCAAGAGTCCCTTTAATATTGAATTTCTCATGCAACTCATACATCCAAAAATGAATAAATACTGATCAAAACCTACATTTCTTGGCATAATTATCATGGATCACAATGAGGAAATAGTTCCTCTTTCACAGAAAAGAAATAATGCATTGCAAAGGTCAACATATATACTCAAAATGCCTCATTTAGTGAATTATGTTCATACTACACAACTTTCTTGAGATCTCCAGAAGGAGCAAGGGAATATCTGCCCTTTGTACAAATGAAAGTTGAAAAACATGCATTCAGATCCAGACTTTTATCATACAAATATGATGACACTCATCAAAAACTGTTCCACAAACACATTGATTCAATGAAAATCGGTATGTTAAATTGTCTCCAAAATTTCCAGGAACACTGATAAATTCCAGATCCAGATCCAAACCTTTTTGCTGCAAATATTCTTGAGCATGTTCTTGTACAGCATTGTATTTGTTCATAATATATTCAACTAACCATTTATGAACAGCTAATTTGTCTTGCCTCATGTAGTGACCAAAAATGTGAAAAATGAGGTTGGACTAATCAAATGAACAATGACACTGAAAAGAAAAAAAAGGTTTTTGAGTTATGTGGTTTTAAATTTGGGTGATGAAATATAAATGGATTTGAATCATGATATTCATGGGTGAACAGTGGTAATACTTACAACATGGAGAGTGAGATCAAAATCTTGAAGTCTTTCATTCGAATTTATTAGGTTGACTGCTTCTTTTTTGGGGATTATTTGAAGATAATCACTAAATTGGAGATCTCCACATGGATTGATATGATCCACCATGGTGGTACTTGCATGCATGCACATACATGTAGGTCATTCTCGGAACAGTGCATGCTGAAAGGGGCAGAGTAGTTTAGGAAAGATTTGTGATGGAAGGAATGACTGTACAACCAAGAACTGATATAAGTGTATGCCCAAGAATTTCTTCTGTTTTTGGTGATCCCAATACAAAACAATAGTAAATTAGGTGTCAAAAGTCTATTTTTAATAGTTTTAATTCAAGTTTAAACTTTAATTAGAGGCACATAGCTGAGCCCAGGGATTGTAATGAGTCCTGGGACTGAATATGTGCCGTGCATAACCCATCCAAGGCCTGGTTATGTGGTGCATAACCGAGATTGGCGTATATCTGAGACTGCTACAACGTGTCACAATGTGAGTTAATCTGCTAAATAATTTGCAACAATCAATTTGTTGATTTTTCAAATGTCTCCAAGTAATGAAGAACGAGCAAAACTTTCAAATACAATTTCATGTCATTCTTTCAAATTGAATTGAATTTCTTAAACTGGAAAGTTTTGCATAATTATCAGTAATAAATCAAACCCTTTGATGATTTATTATTATTTATTGTTTGCATCTGTACTCAAGGTCTTACATGTATTCACGGCGCTTTCGAAGCCATTTTCTTATTAATTAAGACAGTACAGTCTAGTGCCGAAAAAGTCATGAGACTACGCTGCCGGATAAGTTCAACACGTAGTGTTCATTGCGCATTTCCTGTACGATTGATTCAAAGAAATACAAAACCTAAACTTAAATATTTTAATCATACGCCTTTCGTCATCAACTGATTCTTAAAGCATAAAGTTCGTATACTTTTCAATATGGAAACGTAATTTCCGAAACATAAATTGTAAATAGAAACGAAAGTGAATGACGAAACTTGATAACGTGCAATTCCGTAACATAAAGAAATAACATCCATATTAGACAAAGCATCACCGGCTAAATATATAACCCAATACGCTAATTGCACCAGGAACAAAGAAACTCTTTAATTATACATGGATCATATTTAGTGGCCAATATCTAATTTTAACCGGCTTATTTTCCTGTCGCCCATTCTAAGCATTCATTGTCTGTCTTTGTGTTCGTTTTGTAATTAAGGTGTAGGTTCGCCAAGGCTATTTGTGAACTTTTTTTGTAACAAACGGATGACTCACTTCCCGTGTGGACCAACGTGTTAACATCCGAGCGAAAAAGAGTTCTCTGAGAGCGGAATATTCAGCGAATCACTTTTCGAATATGATCTGTAGCATTCTTGCCTTAGGTAAAATATTTTCAATGACGATTTTTCAGAGTCATCTGTTCGTGATAAATAGTACCGAAATTTAGGGGTAACTAGACTAATATTTTACCGGTATGTACCTGTTATTTCTAGAAAAGTTAATGCCGCATGTGGTGAATTCCTTTCCTTGTGAACAAGGAATTCACACGTGTTATGGTTTGATTTGCTCGTTTGATTCCTCACAATACATTGAATTTTTTGAGTACACATGTATTTGGGGTAATTAGAGATGTATCGGTTAAAATTGGGTACAAGTTGCGATGAGATATACAAGAATGGTCTTTTCGAGTCTGAGACTTTTTCATCTGAAGTACACTTTAACAACCTAAACAAAGCCATCGTTAAACTGTCTATTATTTCACAGTGTTTTATTCGTCAATTTTAATATCTGTGTAAATTTCCTGCTTTGCCACATAGTTTTATAGCGTCAATATTAACCTTAGTAACGAAGCAGTTGCTACAGGAATAAATTACACTGAACCAATGTTCATTATGTTACGGGAAATTTGATAACGTAAATAGCTAAGCTGAACCATACCAGAGAAGTAATTGACTTTGATGAATTATGCTGCGTAAGTTAATGCCTCAATGTAGCTAATGCAATGTCGGTAATGTAACAATGTAGTGCCCAACTGTTGCTTCATGAAACTGATCCCTTTTAGCTCTCCCCAGTTAAAAAACACACGCAACCAAAATGATGTCTTGCTTCATTCACCACTGAATAACTATTTTCCCCTGGATGGTGACCCATGTCATTCTTGGTAAACCCAATAAAAATCCGATTATTTAATCTCTGGTCTCTAAAAACGACAAAAATATTGTTTTCAGTTTCATGCGTGTACAAGACATGTCGGTAGCTTTCACATTACAAAGACATTACTTTGGGGAAGTATTCGTTACTAAGGTTAATATTGATGCTACAAAACTATGATAAAACTATGTGGCAAAGCAGGAAATTTACACAGATATTAAAATTGACGAATAAAACACTGTGACATAATAGACAGTTTAACGATGGCTTTGTTTAGGTTGTTAAAGTGTACTTCAGATGAAAAAGTCTCAGATTCGAAAAGACCATTCTTGTATATCTCACCGCAACTTGTACCCCATTTTAACCGATACATCTCTAATATCCGGTTATTCCCATACCAAACACTTACAGAACGTTGTATAATGATGTTAATAAATGAACAGGTTGCATGTTTTGTCGTTATCTGGATGCAGCAGTACAGAAAAGGGAATGTAAGATACATGTAATGTAAATGAATTACGATACCAAAGGTACAATACTAGAGCAGGTGAGCAGTGGCAGCTCTATGTTCACTTTCAGAGTATCTGTTGATCTATTATTGATCTATGCTAAAATTCACATGTTCTCGCAAACAATGACGACATATGTAAAGAAACATGTAGCTTATTTTCAATTGAAAAGGTGAGATATTCTCAAAGTACAAATCTAGACTGGTACAGTCAGACATAGATTAGGCAGATTTATTACTCGTGTAATTGGAGGAGACCAATTCTTCTCAGTTGTCCTTAATATTTCGAGATAACATGTACCACCTACGTGTTATACTGAATTATCTCAACTACCATAATACATTTAGAAATGAACAGTTTTCACCATTCTTGAACATGAATTTTTACCAATTTTTACCAATGACCTAAGAGGTTTTTGAAAGGTTACAGAATGGTGTCACCATATGAAACCTTTTTGATTACGCCTGGATCTTCATATTTTCAAAATGTACTCTCTGAGAATTTCGTTCAATGACCATTGCGTGATAGGTCACAATAAGTTGAAGCAACGACAAGCACTCTTATGTGGATAATGTTTAAGGATATTGTCCTTTGCATGTCATGCATGTCGCCTGAATGTCCTATTTTTGATGTGACCTAAACAATATTTTTATTTTACTTTAATTACAAAAATAGGACGCAATAAGCCTATGTGAAAGTGTTGCTTTTGTCAACCATAGTAAAATGTGGCCAACCAAAGTTGTCTTAAGATGTACACTGTTTTATTCGTACAATGTACTGTTAATTTGGTATTATTTATTTTTATACGGTTTTAAAAAATGTCACTTTCAGATAAAAATCCATTAATCTGTAACGTTTATTTAGTTATTTCACAGGGTGCCGCAATAATAAAGTATTGTTGTCAAATTATGATCTGTAGTGTTGCATTAAGTCAACTCCCTCGCAAACATTCGGGCCAGAGTTACGTAAGATGTTTCTATGACATGATGTTAAAGTAAATGAATATAAATGTCGATATTGTGTCTTCATGCTTTGTCAAGTGACAACATAGCAGTACATGGACAAAGGTTAAATGCATTACCCAGAAGTGAAGCTGTGATTCTCAGCAGCTGCATTGTCTGCTTATTTTATTCCATTTGGCGGACAGCTTTATTCAGTTGCCTAAAGTAGCTTCAGCAGTGAGGTTTACATGTGATCTACTAGAAAAAAGCAGGCAATTCCTGAAAGCAATAATGTGAAAAAACATTGTGTTAAAAGCTTGCTTTTAAGAGTTTGACTCCATTCAGGGGAATATTGAGTGGATTTACACTGGATTTATAAAAGAAGGAGTCTTGTGTTCATTGCAAAAGGTTAGTAATCTGTTTTCCCTATTTTGCAACATGGTAAATAAGTTTTTAGCTGTCCGGTTGTAACGATCATCTAAGGAACTTAATCATTTCGATTCCATAGTTTTCTTTTGATGCTATGATGCTACATGTATTTTGTAAATAAAGAAAAATGTTTATTTGTGCAATCTAAACATCTGGATACACGTATTTTAGCTACATTTGAACCGCGCAAATTTATATTCTACTTTTCCTCATTTTTTGTGTTTTCGTGTAGTTCTTTTGGCTCATACAACTACGGAAATCGTCGTAATCATGCTTAAAATGTTTTTTTTTTAATTTTGAAGTTTATAAGTAAAATGAAGGCGATTTTCCCCTTTTATATCTTTCAACAGTTTTTGTTACCATCCGGAAGGAGTAATTGTTCATTCTGATGAAAGTGATCAGATGTTCTTGACCACCGTTTGACACTGGTTATTCTTTAGTATATTTTTTCTTGCACACTGTTCAGTGCGCGGCGGCGTGAAAATGCAGCTTTTTTTAAAATTATTTTTAACGTTCGCAACTTAGGATAAGGAGTAGACTTTTTCATAAATAATTTGCAATGGGCCTGAGATAAACTTTTCACAAACATCACTTCAGGTTATATTTCATTAAGATACAACACACTTTCATATCGTGTCGTCATTCAAGCGAGAATTTCTATTTTGTCTAAAATACAAAGGCAAACCCGGAAAATGTGCTGCTCTGGTCTTTTTCTACAACAGACTGTTTGATGGATTCAATTTGAAAATGTTTGTTTCAACCCCGTAGCAGTTCCCCTCTACCCAAATTGTGTTAAAATTACCTTGAACATCTTAGATGGAACTCTTGGCTTGTAACTGTTTGGAGATTGGAGGGCTTGCCTCGTCCTTCGTCTAAGTAGTTTGTATTATCCAAAGTAGCAGGGGAATTATGGGGGTTCTAAATTTAGGGCA
>JBCAUI010513691.1:0-12356 GCA_038406195.1 Haplosyllis anthogorgicola | reverse complement strand
GGCCGTCCAGCAGCCTGGAAGATGGCAGCAGTTTCTAAGCTGTTATTGACATAAGTCGATAATGCTGACCTCTAGGCCATCACTTTCAGGGCTTTTTAGAGGAAAATATTTCAAGACACCCCTCCAACCACCTCAAGACACCGCGGTGCCCCTCCCAACGAGAAAAAAAACTGGATCCGCCCCTGGTCATATGCACAAACAGCATACGCATTCATCACGCCCAGGCTGTGACAGCCAGTACCTTGCCACTAATCCTTGCTTTGAGTCCAATTTCAAGGGAGTACAGGTGTATAGCTTTCTATGTCAATTGGGGACAATGGATGTGTTCGTTCATCTCTATAAACAGCCACTCGGAGCTAATATCTTGACTTATATTGAAAGCATAATGAACATTGTTCCAATAGGTTAAACATTTATATGTTTAGCCGTCTTAGGATTTCAGATCTGTAGAAAACTTACCAAACGGCAGATACGTCTTTAAAGCCACCATTTTGTCTTTGCAATCCAAAGATTTAAATGTTTTGCACGTAGCATGTGTCATTCACATTTCGACTAGACTACAGTTTTTGCCAATTTGTGGTACAAATAGTCAGCCATGTGGATCAGCGCAGCCGGCATGGTCAAGGTAGCGAAACAATGCGCCCTTTACGATTTGTACGCCATCCATGACATTTAGATGGCGTGCCACAATTTATATTGATATAAGCTAAGACTTTCAGACGAAAGTGTTGAAACCTTCGTAACTTTTTTATGTTCCGAGATATTTCTGAACAATTTTGACATGCATTGTTCGGAAACCTCTTGGAATGAAACAAAGTCAATCTTTGTTTAGCAGTTCCATTGAAAGTCTTAATTAGTGAGATCCGTAAAAACTACATTTAGTTCATATTTAATACATAAATTTAGGGTAAAATAAAAATAATTATAAATTGCTACGCCATTTAAGTATCATCAGATCTACAGGATTTTGGAATTATTTTTTCAATAGCGGCGTATCGTTTCGCTCCTCTGATAGTGTTACATTGTGTCTTGCTTTGGGGTTTACTTTTTTCATGTCTGCATTCCACAAAAATTGGACCAATGTTGACGGTTAATTTATTAGCATCAAAGTTTTACCGAGTAACAAGTGGAAACGAATGTGTTCAATTCATGGTCTGAATATTGTGTAAATCTTTAATTTGCGAAACAATAGCATTTCATACTGTTTTTATTTTCATCAAGCTGAGTGTGGTATATTTTTTCATTCATCACAGACTGATGCATTAGATTAACAAATGTTTACATCTTTATTAACCCTTCAACCTCTGTCTATTCCTTGGTGTGCCCAGACACAAGCCAAAGTAGCATTAAATTAGATCTGTGTTACATGTGCTCAGTGCTGTGTTCACCGCGTGTATTTGTTTGCACAAAATCATCCAAGCGTTTCATTTGTACACAACAAAAACACGTGGCTCCTGCTCCGCTCGTTTTATTTCACGAAAGGGTGGGAAAGCTCGTTTACTGTTGCGAGCTACGAGCCTCTGGGTAGATACACTGAATGGTTTTTTTTCCGTAAAACTGGGATAGACAAGGTATTTTCT
Organism: Haplosyllis anthogorgicola; assembly: GCA_038406195.1. Classification (NCBI taxonomy): domain Eukaryota; kingdom Metazoa; phylum Annelida; class Polychaeta; order Phyllodocida; family Syllidae; genus Haplosyllis; species Haplosyllis anthogorgicola. The sequence goes on along the minus strand of JBCAUI010513691.1, from coordinate 10,776 downwards.
GACTGACTGGAGAATCAGTCTCGCATTAAACTAGAATTTTTTTTCACAACATATCATACTGAGAATAAACTGGTTTAATGGCTGCCTTGATTAAATCATGAAGTAGCACTGTAAAACAACAAAATACATCTAAATATATCAAACAGGGAACAGCAAAGTCACGTCAATATTTGTGTGATTAAATATCTTAAATCATCAAATATTGTTACGTATGATCACTTTTCTGTTTTAAAAGAGGAATAAGCTTCAGCTGAACCTTTCTGTACACATTTGGAGATAAAGTGAACATTAGTAAACGTGATTTGATAGATTTCGTGATGCTGAACTGCATTACAAAGGTATTGGACTTTTCCGCAAGCTAAGCAGATAATGACCGGCCATAATTCCGATGTATTTTCCGTTTTCGTTTTCGCCTGTGTATCAAGACTCCTTTTCACCACACACGAAAGCGGGAAGGTAATGTCTTCAGTCGTGTCTGGGAACTTCGCTTTTGACATAGTGGTACATCTTCATAATATCTAGGTCATGCTTGAGTACCAAGGTCGTTGGGTCAAGGTCAAATCAATAAAAAATTCCACTATTTGACTATTACCTGTCAATATCACATGTCCCTAATATTTGTGACCATTACACAAGGTCAAGATCATTTGAAGCTCAGTTTGTAATGTTTATGTTTTTTTATTTTTAATGTTTATGCCATTTTAACAACTATTTGCGCAGCAGGCTGTTCGGTCTTCAATTTTCATGCATAGCATGAATTTCAATTGCACCCACAGTGAAGAGCCATCAATGTATTTAGCCTAATTTAGGCTAATTTTCCACTGTATTTATGTTAATTAACCATTTCTTGATTTGTATCATATCAAGAAATGGTTAGTATCATATCAAGAAATGGTTAATTAACATAAATACAGTGGAAAATTAGCCTAAATTAGCCTAAATTAGGAAGGCCGTGAATTAGGAAAAACCTCTATTCATTGATATTTCATTGATTTACGTGATATACAGCTATTGCGGTAATAAGTTTTTCTTAGTGAGTCAGAGGGTGAAATTCCTATCATTTTGGAACAATAATATATCAAAAGCACAGCGTGAATCTTTTTCGTTCTCTCCTTTGTTCTCTTCGTTCCCAAAATGATAGGAATTTCACGAGTTGGGAACTGTCCTTTATACAATTTGTTATGAACTTTCACCTGCCTTTCGACTGCCAATGTCGCCTTGGTGGCAGTGCATTTCAAATGAATACCAACCCGTGCGGTGTAAAGGAACCTGAAGCTGATGTACAAGTACTGTCCCCCGAAAGTTCCACAGCAAAATACAAAATGTACATGGGAATAATGGCCCATAAGGTGCTGCATCCTCACGCCTGAGAAAGAAAGTTTCATTAGCTTGCAATAGGCAAGTCCAGCATGTCAGCACAATAATCACCATGTCTGGAAGGAAGACTTTATTCATAACGCATTATTTGTATTGGCCCACACTTGCCAACATGAGTTATCAATTTTTGAGATAGCAGATTACCATTTGTAAAGAAGTTTACAGAGAGATAAATTTGTCCATGCAGTTCAATGTAACTCTGTAGTTCACCACCTTCATATTGTAATGTAATGTAACAGGCCCCTGACCGTTATAAGTAATATTTACACCTGGTCACAACCTTCACAATCTTCTCGGAATCCGGTCTGGCACCTTGGACTTGAAAAGGGGACACTTCCTTGTCCACTATTATAAATGTCCTCAACACAAAGCGACTGATTGTTACAATCTGTGTGAGTCGTCCTAGTATATTTTATCACAGGTACAGATCATGAAATCACTGTCAAATGTTTAACGTCCTGCAGCAACCGAATTTAATACTGAGCTAATGAAGCGAATATTATCTCAGCATGGAACACTGTTGATGTAAAATTTTCATGATCTGGACACTATTTCCTTCACAAGTCCGTGACCAGCAGGTCTTGGTCCGTAGGTCCAACCGGCTGTTTGAAACACAAACGTCTCTTTCTGAAAACGAAAATGTGAGGAAGCCATTGAAATTATGACAACAAAGAAATCACGAAATCATGCAACCTGAAGCTATACTGTGCCACAAATTGGAAGAGAACAGATGTGGTTCATCTAAATAAAACAGACGGACACGAAAACAACAGAAACTAGAATTATTTCCCTGCCGCGTAAAGTAGTCTTACTACGCTTTTTTGTCTGGTCAGTCATGGAAGCGAACGTCACCAGCCCCCCTCGATCTGATCTTGCCAAGTCCGACCAGCCATACCAAAGAGGGTCCTCACCGACCGGCCCACCTGACCTTTTACCGTGCTTATTCCAAAGTCAGGTAAAGCAATCATGCTGTATACTTATCTTCCCTGTACAGCACAGCATGTAACCACTCTAGTTTAACTCCCCCATTTCTATTGTAATCAGATCCTACTGATTTCATGAGATGTACTGTTCAACAATGTTGTAGTATTTAATAGTAAGTAAATGATCCAACCTTTTTGTGTAAATGATGAAAACGACAACGACGACGACTATGATAAGTACAGTTATGACGCCGGCTGCTGTTCCAGCTGCAAAGAAATGGACATAATTTTTTTAATTCCTTTATGTTTTAAAACAATAGAATTTGACACTGAACTTTCCATTAACATCAATATCAATGGACCCTGGACCACCAAAACTCTAAAAACAAATCAATACCTGAGCGTCCTTTATATTGGTATTTTTAAATTTACAAACCCTAAGCAAAACTCCTCAAAAGGATCCACTATCATTTTGGAACAAAAGCCCATCAAAAGCACAGCGCGAAATTCTTCCGTTCTCTCCTTTGTTCTCTTCGTTTCCAAAACGATAGAAATTTTCAGGAGAAGGCCCTGAAAGCTGGAGTGACATTTTGCCTACTTTTTGCCCATAGCATGTAGATCTACGTTTGACACTCGGGTGTCATTTGAAGTGGAAACTTTTTATGCATTAGTAAAGATAATATTAGGCTAAATGAACATCTGCTTTTGCATTAGCATTTGAGATAGAATCATTTAGGAAACACCATAAGTGAACTCGAATTATAATTTATCTGAAAGACGGCCACTTACTCTTGTTTGATTTCTTTTCACTGGTGTCAGTAGCAGCAGGAGTAGCAGGAGTTGAGTCTGAAATAAATTACACACGAGATAAATCGAAGTTATCTTTTTATTCCAGGACGAGTGGTGTAAGGTAATTTGTCTCATTTGTTGCTAATTTTTACTTTTTTAAGCAATTACCAGTTTTAATTTTGAAAGCATTATTACTTCTTATTTCATTGTCAACAGTCAGATGTTTTTATTTTGCCTAAGACTTAACTCGAAAGAGGACAACTACCTTCCAGCAGCTTTTGCCAACCATAGCTGGTTGGACATTCACGGTCATCTAGCCACCTTATTGTTTTACTTTGATATTCGTCGTATAGCCAGTTCTCTCTATCATCAAAGTCTATTGGATTTCCGAGCAAGCAGATTTCCAGTGGCCTTGGAAGATGCGTAAAGACGATAGAATCCAGAATTGTCAAGTTATTATTCATCAAGGACAGCTTTTCTAATGAATTCAGGCCATAGAATGCATTTGCATGTAAACTGTACAAGTTATTATTTGGCAGCAACAACTTCAAAAGATTGTCCATTAAATACATCGTGAGATATTGTGCGTATGTTGTTGTCATTCAGGTGGACTTCTTCTAGCGCGATTAGTCCTCTGAATGGGGTCCCCATGAGCCTCTTGATGGCATTGTTTTGTATCTGTAGTCTCTGAAGATTACTGAGTTTTCCGAAGAAGCGTTTGTAATTCTTTGTTGTCAGATTCACGATCCGATTTTCATTTAGGTTAAGTTCTCTCAAGTTGGACAGTGCATCAAATGCATGTTTCTCTATCAGAGTTAGATCACTGCCTTCGAAGTCCAGGTATTCCAGAGCCTCAAGTCCATTAAACATACCAGTGTTCAGTTCAGCCAAAAGACTGTGATTTAGGAAAAGTTTCCTGAGATTGTTGAGGCCTTTGAAGGCACCGGGTTCAATCACGGATATATCCAATGAATTCAGATCTAATGTATCCACATCCTTAAATACATTGAAAGTTTCACTCTGTATTTCAAGCACACTACTGTCTTCGAAAGAAATTTCCACATCACTGGAAAGACCAGTAAATATACTTGGTTTCAGGCTCTCAATATTAATGTGACGTAAACGAAGGGTTTTTAGTGCCTCCAAACCAGAAAACGTTCCTGTCTCAATTTCGAAATAATTCTGTTGATGACCATGTTTATTTAAGTCTCCACCTATTGCCAGAAGCTGGAGCGATGCTAGATTAGAGAACAAGTTGCCTGATACATTGTGCCACTTATCTGAGGTGATTGCCAAATGTTCCAGTGGAGCTAGGCCCGAGAAGGCACCAGTTTCTATTGTTTCTATAGGATTTATAGACAAAAAAAGCTCAGTTAGAGCAGCAAGAGGTAGAAACATACTGTCATATAATTTCGCAATTCGGTTGTTGCTCAACTCCAACTTTCTCAGTTTCACCAGTCCATTGAAAGCCCCGTCCTCAATACTGGATATTAAATTCACATCCAGATGCAGTTCACTACAATCACTCAGATCAGAGAAAGTATTTGCTTTTATTGTTGTGATTTTATTGTGTGACAGGTGCACCACATCAGTGTTCTCTGGAATATCATCTGGAATCGCGGTTAAATTCGCTGATGGTCTGCGGTAGTAATGTTGTGGCCAACTGACACAAGGTGGCGCTAAAAGGGCAAGAAAAACAGCTGCAAATAAAAAATGGGATTAAAGCTGGCCTATGCAGGGTTAAGAGGTCGTACTTCAACTAATTTGTGTAGAAGAAGCGGTCAGAGCGACATTGGTCGTTTCTATTATAGACAGCATTATATTCCTGAAGAGAACTTAGCTCATGGAAAGACTGATGACTGATGACATCCTTTTGCTGAAAGGAGTGAGATGCATTGCGATACATTGTGCTACAATTGCAAGCAGTATCATCATCAGTTGATTGCAATAGTAAACTTCAAAAGGTCATTGCAATAACAATAAACACTGGGGATAGCTACAAAGACAATTTGGCAGATCTTAGGAGGTACAGGAGGCTCAACATAAAATGAAGACCATTTCAGCCTCTTGCAATTAAGAGTCTGAGTAGTCAAAGATTAAAGACAGGCCATTAACATTGGCGTCTGTGGGTAAACTTTTAATACGCACTTCTTTCTCAAAACATTATGAATTTTTTATAAGAACTGTTTAATTAAAAGAGACAATTGAATGTCAATTTTTGATTACGTTAAAATAAACAAGAATGAAATAGGCTACACTTCTATGCTGGTATCTACATGAGAAATACTTCGGTTCTGTGGACAAGTTACCACTCAGTAAAGCCTTCATTTTATCCTCCTCTTGCAGGTCAATCCAAAGATTGAATATATGTTTAATAGTTTGCAACCAAAAGATAATTTTTGTATTCAAATTTGGGTTAGCACGCAGTATTTGTAGCTCACATTTTGACTTAACTGTAGTTTTTGTTGACTTCACATTGTATTGGGGTAAAATAGCCACTCATGTGGATCTGCACAGCCAGCACAGCAGCAAGCAAGGTCTTGTGTCTTGATCTGCTGTTTACTTTTTTCTTGTTTACATTCCGCAGAAATTGCACCCGTTCTTGACGTTTTACTATTTATCACCAAGTGTTTTACTGGACAACAAATGAAAATAAATGTGTTCAATCCATGAAATGAAAATTGCATTGATTGCAGAAACAATACAATTTATTGCCGTTTTTTATTTTTATCAATAGTGAAATAGTTATAATCAGGAGGACATGAATAACATCTGGTGCCCTCCTCTCCCCCAACAGCCCAATTTTTACTTATTTTCATCCAGTTTTTGGTGATTGTTTAGTGAAGAATTAGAGGACCCCAAAGGTTGGCCCACCTCCGTCCTCTCCCACCCATGGCTTGTGCACCAAATCCTTGATCATGCTTGTAATGTTAAATTAATTCTCTCCAAAATGCTGCAATGACTGCAAAGATCATTGCGTTATATTGTTATGAAATTTTATGAATGTTGACATGTTTCGTTAGCCTTTGGCCCCTTCTATTCCTTGGTGTGCCAAGACACAGGCCAAACTAGCACTGAAATAAATCTGTTATTAAAATCTTACTAAGATGCTTATCGGTTCGGCACGTGTATTTGTTTACCCAAAAAAAGTCATTCGGCGTTTCATTTGTACAACAAAAGCACGTCGCTTCTGCTCTGCTCGTTTTATTTCACGAACGAGTGGGCAAGCTTGTTCACTGTTCCGAGCTACGAATCTTTGCTTCTGATACGAGATATACGATGATATGTTGAATATTTACCCGTCTGTCGAACGTTACACTCGTTATGTCGGATGGCACTTGATTACTTTTAATAGAGAAATTCTTGAAAAGTGATAGAGCAAAACAACATAAACAAATTCTTTTCTTGGATATGTATTAGAATTGAGATTAGGTAATCATAATTGTAAAAAAATATGTATAAATTTCTTGTGTATCATTTTGCAAGCAATGACATTTCATTTTAACTTAACACGAATCTAAACCAAGCGATATTTCACCAAAATGAAGAGCCATACTCAAACATGTCCGTGACTTACTTTTAGGTAGTTTTTGCAATATAAACAATATACCCAGTAGGGCATATCCGAACCACCTTTACACATCTTTAATTCAACAAATGGCACTGCTGTTTCACTTCTAAGGATAATGTATGTCAAAGAGTGGTCCTTGTGGGAGTTTTAAAGCCCCAGTGGGAGTTGTTAGACCTTTAAAGTCCACTTGATTGGGCTAACATGAAATGTCAGGTCTACTGCACAGATGAGTAGAGCTGATCAAAACATAGGTAGATTAGTTCACACATGAATGCATTTGCTTAACATGCTGTCACATATGAATAAAGATACTTGACATGTATCCACACTCCACTGTTAAATTGTAAGATTTGAAAAATCACACAATCAGCTTTTGTTGAAAGTGCAACAGTTAATTGCAATATGTCAATCAATGTCAAGCCCAACATGCACATCAGCAAGTAAACAAACCACATGTGGACCAAGAGTGAATTAAAAGTCAATGTAAAGATGGCTGCATGATCTAGAGGCCTTCAGATGTGATTAAATGGTTCGCATATGCTGCTAGTCTTTCAATTGTTTCTTGATTTTGTAGATATGCAGAGAAAAGCAGAGGAATATAAAAGAAGACAGAGACGAGCAGAAATAGAAAAGAGGAAAATGGAACAAAAGCTGGCTGATCAGCAAAAGGCACATGAAGAAGCCCTTAAAGAAGTGAGGGATAAAGAGGAAAGAGAAACTTCAATATTGCTCAGACAGAGACAAGCTCAATTAAACGCAAGGCTTCGAGAGCGTGAAGAATTACATAGGCAAGCGTTTCAGCAACAAGTGAATGGTCTTCTGAGTCAAATCAATCAATTAGGAGAAGAGCAGCGAAGGCAAAGAAAAGACGATGACGAGGAATGCATCGTTATGTGAATAACACTGGTGACATGTATTTTGTAGTCTATTTATTACATATTTTAGAAAGGCAACATGCATAAATAATTGAGTTGTAGAGGGTGCCGGAGACCAATAATTGTGCTGAGAAAATGAATAACGAAAAATAGAGACGTTGCACACACAAGGCCTAAAAATTATAGAAAAAAAGTTATCAATCATGTTTTAGTACATGTCATTTCTTTGTAGTATAGCATTTAAAACAATTATTTCTTTTTCAATTTCGAACATGTACATCAGCTCCTGAAATTCCTATCATTTTGGAAACGAACAGAACAAAGGAGAAAAGAATTCCATGTTGTGCGGATTTTCAATGCGCTAATAGGCATGTCTCAACTTAAAGATTATCCAGATATCTTATCCGGTGTTTACATAACAAACTTTCAATTAGCTCATTTTTAGGGATGAGAGATTAACATTTGTGATAACAATAATTATTGTTTGATTGTTACAAATTGTTGATATTTTACTCATACAAGGCATATTGACAGGAACCTTACTCCCTTATTGCGTCTACTGCCTTCTTAAAACTTTACTAATAACAGTACCATTGTTTCAGTGTGCTCACTGAAATTTTGTTATGTAAACACGGGATAAAATATTCGGATTTATAATCTTTTATCAAAACTGATAGAAATTTCATCCCCTGTTGGCAATAATTGCTTGATTATGTCAATGACATGTATCCTACACTCATCACAAAATGCAGCACGGCAAAGATTGTTCTCTCACCGTGTATTCTGATGTCTGTAAATAAAAGCAAACAAACAAAAACATAATGTTATGAAAAATTGTCTTCATTCGTCTTTTTCTCAATTTATCTGTCTGACAAGTTTTGTACAGGCATAAAAACTACATTTTGGCCATGTATGAAAAAAATCAAGGCTAAATATCGAAAGTAATAAAACAATTAATTTCCACTTTGACTATTGTGCTCATTATCTTGACTGGGTGCATTATTCAAGATTTTTATCATTTATTTTGATTGTATGATTAAGCTAAATTGACTAATTTCTAGCGTACACATTTGCCTAATATGTCTTAATTCATTGCCGAGTGAGGCAGTTGTGCCTAATTCGACATACGACACATAGATAGGAAAAACCTTGATTGTCATGTAAGGTAAATTTATATCATGTACTGTAGTTTAAAAGAACCCAACTGTCGAATTATCTTGCATTTTCAAGGTATTTTTTTCTGCATTAAATCCAAAATCAACATATCTGCAGAACCCCTTGCTCACAACTCCATTGCCACAAAGCAATGCCTCTTCATTCCATCTCTACCGAAGTCATGTCATCACAAATACGATCGTCCCTGTCGGACTTGCTGTGTGGTAATCAGTTACAGGTAGCGAACTTCAGTCACCCGGAGAAGACTCAAAGTTTGCGCCTCATTTCAGCTCATACTGACTGTGAAGAGAGCAAATTGCAGTCTGGTAACATGGAGTTTATGTACCTTGTACACAGCCTTTGTTGAACTATTTGACAAAATTAGTCTTATGCTTTTGGACACCTCACCAAGATATTTATTCAATGAAGGCTTTTCTCTTTTCTTATTCTTTTCCATTGTTCATCGGCTGGTCGGTTACTAAAATTGGCAAATATCTACTGGTTAGTTTACTAGTGAAAGTAGATGGTCAATCGTCTCTAGTTGGGTTTCTGTTTCAGTTGCCATGACCATTTGTCGATTTGCAATGGGCTTTGAGGCATCATAACCTCATTAAGCCTTTACTATTAAAAACACTTAACAATACTCCATTAACAAAACCATACCAACCAACTTAAAAAGATGAGTCCAACATGTACAGCGCTCGGACGAAATCCGTTCTCTTTCCATCTCTTTACACTGTTTTTGTATTTGTTTTACAGCAGTAAAAAGTCCCCTCAAAATGTAATCCTATCACACTTCTTACACATGCACATCTACTCTCCATGTAATTCTGTTTCTAATCCAGGGTTCACCGTGTCTAATTTATAACACATGTACATGTAACTTTCACTACCGTAAACCTTTTTTAGTCCAATAATCCAAAAAATTATCATACAGTAATAATACATTTAATAATACATTTAATAATACATTTATTTCTATATAATATTTTATAATATTTTATTTTCCGTAGCAACTTTTTGATTCTACAAGCTTTAAAAAGTATAAAATGTAGAAAAATATTTTGAAGACATGCATCTTTTTACAATATTACTATTCAATCTAACTTCTTTTCTTTCCTTATTATACTCAATACATGTACATGTACGTACACTATAATAGTAAAATATAAATGTTAACTAACTTCATGTAAATGTAAATGTAAAATATTTTGAGGACATGCATCTTTTTACAATATTAATATTCAATCTAACTTCTTTTCTTTCCTTATTATACTCGATACATGTACGTACACTATAATAGTAAAATCTAAATGTTAACTAACTTCATTTAAATGTAAACTTCATCTAAATTATCTAAGTACAGGCATTAATTAACGAAATGATAATAAGGAAGTCTTTTTTAAATGTTATTCCATATTAATTGAAATCGAAAGGTCTGAAAATGTTTCTTTTCACATCACATGATTTCTCAAGTTCAGGTTCATTTTTTCCTCTTTCCTTTCCTCCTGTCTCCCTTGTCAAATTAAATTGATCATACAAATTTGGTTCGTAGTTTACCAATTCTGACCTATTCCCCTCTCTTTCCCCAAGTTCACAACCAGAACCCAATACACGTGTAGTATTATTCATTAGGGAACAATCATCATTTTTTAATTCATCAGAGTCAATGCCTTCACTAAAATTAGCCCCTTTCTCCTCAGGTCTGTGCCAACCCGTGTTCATGTAAGTACCAGACAATTTCACTTCCGGATTAATGTAACCCAAATTTGATTTAGGATACGCGTACAAATTTGGAAAAATTACTTTTCTTGCGTGTGTCATTTGGCCCGACTCCCATACCGTCAACAGCTCTTTCTCCTTCTCTATCCTTGTGTACTCCCCACCATAACTACATGTAGTTCCTTGCGAAATTAACTTCTCCGTATCCTCCTTTCTAACTACATCTTTATCTACATGTATCACTGTTCCATCTCTCTCAGCGTCATACATGTAAATTTTTCGTGGCGATGCCAAAGACCCGAGTTTGTCTGATATTTTGTCTACATTGTCCCCACCCCACCCAGTACCTTCTCCCTTACTTAAA
>JBCAUI010513680.1:0-12357 GCA_038406195.1 Haplosyllis anthogorgicola | reverse complement strand
GGAATACTCTACTCTTATTATCATTATCCACACATACAAATTAAAAGAACCTGGACAACCAAACCTACTATTCTGCATTTGGAAGGTTTGTCCACTTATTTCCCTCATTATTTAGTGTACAAGTTAGGCGGATGCCATATATATTCTCAGTTTGCCAGCCATACATGTTTTTTTGCTTTTTTTTTTTAAATATCACATATTTGATAGTTGATATTATTTACACTTTATCTGTATCTATGTAATACTGTATTGTCTTATTTTTCCATTATGCCAAATGAGCTCAGGTCCATCTGGACCTATTTTTATTACCCAGCTTTACTTTTTGGCGAAGCTAAAACCACTTTTAATATTTTAGAATAATACAAATAGTCGGGACCTAAATGATAAAATCTTTAGGTCAAATTAGCCTTAGGAACCGTTTCTAAATTTATTCAGTTGAAAAATAATTTATGTGGTAACACCATGATTTACCTTCTTATTATAAAAGTTTCCCCCACTTCATTTTATATTTGGTTGTTCAGCATTAAAAGACGAATATTACAGGAGGAGAAAAAGAGCGTGTAAATCACACCGAACTACAACATCGTCATGCATGAATGCACCTCGTTGTGTGCAATGCCGTGCCTAGATAATTAACCTTTTGTTCAATTGTTCTATTGATGCACCTTGTACCCTACAAATATAACCCTCAAAATCTATCCCATAATTTAACAGTATTTTTCTCGGAGAACCAGCTAGGCTACAACTCGGTTGTAGCAACAATAGAATCTCCTGCCGTACTGTACCTTTTTAAGATGTACAAAATCTGGAGTGCACCATAGAACTGTATTGAGTAAATACCATTTAAGAAAAAAATATGTCCGGTAATATTAGTTTTCAATATTAAGCAATATGTAGAAAATTGAAAATCAAATAATAGATTGAACTAAAACTGGTCTACTGAATTGTTGATTGGGCGCTGGTGTGGCATTTGTCGAGTTTTAGAGTCGTTAGTTTTCCTTGCCATAAATACAATCTTCATTCTGTCACACGTCTACCTTTTTCAATGTTCTGTTTTAAAGTCAAACTCTTAGTTCACTTCCAAAATACAAAACCATGAAAATTTGTGAAACAAAAATTACGGAAATGCTTTTCCTTTGAATTTATTTCCTGATTCACAAAACCAAACAACATTTATTCAGGGGATTCACCTAGCCATGTTGATCAATCTTAGTTTGATGACCAAGATCAAGAACCAAGGAGAGAGGACTACAAAGGCATGCAAAAGAAAATAAAAACATAGCAAGAGCAATTAACATCCTGCTTTATGGTCCGCTGGAATAAAGTTCTTGTCAGATGAAAAACTCCATAGAGGGCAGAATATCTATTCATAAATTTTGAGTACTTTTCTTCGAGTGAAAGATACGAAACGATTTTATAATGTTAAAAATGAACTAATTTCAACACTTGGTTACTCAAACAAGGAAATAGTGTGAAATATGTTGCACTAGCATAAGGTTAACCCTTAATTTGATTTCAGATAAATCGATATCCCTGTTAAATTCGTTTCCACAAAAATGAGATAAATTCTCATAACTAGGATGCAAAATACCACATAATACTATCACTACACATGCATTTATAAGCAAGGATTATATACCAAAAAGGATTACTACCCACAAAGGAATATAACATGAATAATCCGCTGGAATCAAACTCGGAATTACCTAAGAGAATTATGTAATGGTGAACATACATAATATCGCTCAGTGAAATTCTAAGATTAGTAAATTCATTACTTGGCAACACAACCAACAAATCCAAACCCAAACCCAATATAACAATCCCTGGAAATACATCAATAAATTTGTAGAAATGGTTAAACTGAAGGAAAAGGAAACTAACAAAATATCAAATAAGGGTGCAAATGGTTCAACTAATAAAGGCACATCAAGTACACTGTGGTCAACTAAACAACCGGGTGCACCAAGTGCAGCATCTAAGCTCTCAGGGCCAACAAGCACTCAGCCAAGTGTGATTAACTTTGCTCGACAACCAACAAAAGGAATGCAGACCCAACAACAACCAGGCCTGTCCCCTACACCAAATGCAGAAGAAACCCCAACATCCAGTAAGCGAGATGCAGACAGTCTCACTCCATCATCAATGGAAAGGCCAAACAAATCATCTAGGCATGGAAGCAAAATAGATGACACATGTGACTACACTGTGTCTGGTATGGAAGAAGAAGTTACCCCCACTACCACATCAATCATTAAAGAAATTCACCAATTACTTGCCAAATTAGCTAAGAGATACAGGAGAACACCAAATCTCTACTGAACATACTCACAAACATAACTGGTCTGGAAGCTGATGTTAAAACTGCCCACACATATGGCCCAAGAATTGCAACCCTTGAAACATGTTTGGATCAACTGGAAAATGAAAATCAGTTATTGAGGAAAAGAGTTTCCCAACTAGAAAACTCTGAATGCCTCAAGAGTGTTATGGTTTATGGTGTCCCAGAGGTCAAGTGGAATGACCTGGTTAAAACCAGAGAAAAACTAAATGAAGCAATATGGTCCACTACATGCCTAACAAATGAAGAAGAAGGCCAAAAGGCTGTAGCAGCATTACCCATATCAAAAATGGAGTAAATAGGGAGATATGTGATGAACAAGTCTAGACTGTTGAAAATAGAATTTGCACTTAAACCACACTGGGACAAATTACTCCAGCACAAAAGAGAGCTAAAAAAGGGAGTGTATGTAGAGGAAGTATTTACTGACAAAATTCAAGTGGATCGAGCCTACCTGCACCCTATCTACAAATTTGCAACCAAGCTAGATTGCTATAAAGGCAAGTGCAGAATGGAGGAAAATAGACTTATCATCATGGGCAAAATGTACACTAGGTTGAACCTGCAGGACCTCCCACCAGAAATCAGTCCAATGTTGTCAACCCAAAAGCAGGATGATGACACAATCTGCTATTTTGGTGAACATCATCCATTCTCAAACTTCACCCAAGCCCATTTAATCTGGATGAACACAATTTCATACTGCTGAGCAAATGATACAGTACACCAAGACATTTCAAAGATGATGAAATGGCTAGTGACATACTATTGTGTACATCAGCATTACAAGCCAAGAATCTAAGCAAAAAGATCAAGAACTTTGACAAGACAAAATGGGACTCAGTAGTCAGCAAATTAGTAACTCCAGGCATCAAGGCCAAATTCCAACAAAACCCTCTCTTACAACAGATATTAAACAATACTGGAAGCAGAACAATCACTGAAACCACCTACGACACTACATGGGGTACAGGGATACCACTGCAACATAGAGAGGCATTAGAAGAAGGCTGTTGGAAGGGCCATGGTGAAGAGGGGCATGGTATAATGTCAGACATACCAATGTCAATTCCGAATGGATAGTCCACATAAATCATCGAATAACCAGAATCTGACATTGTGGAAGTGTATGTGTAATACCTTATTGGCATGGAACACCTATTGTAGCTGGTACACTGCCCCACCTTATTTAGAAGCAGTCAGCCTGACTGGCAGAATAAAACACTGAATCATGCAAAAACTAACCTTTGTGCCCACATTAAGTGGAAACACAAAACACAGCACCACATTGTTCATATCCAATTCCCATTACCACTTAATTACATGGAAACACAATACTTGACAGCAATTCCAGCCATCCCAGGAAATTTCCTGGCAACACGTTGGTATCCTGCATTGGAATACCACTAAATTACATGGAAACACACTGTTTTCCAGTATGTAAGTAACCCCCATATCTTAGTAATCCTTGTTGTTAATTAAACTGAACAAGAAAGAACTGTGGTTATGCATTTGCCCATCTCTCACACACCAATATGTGCAAGTATATTCTTGACAAGTTGTCAAATCTAGTGTGTTATTATTATTTGTATATATATATATATATATTGTGCTCTCCCCATCAGCAACAAATGTACCCAAAAATAGATAATGTGTTTCTCCAAAAGTCCTGATCCTCTATTTGACAACTTGAATCATCTGCTAGAATATCAGCCAGAAAGAGATGTCCTCTGGAACGATCTCTGTGATTACAGAGAACTATCAGAACTACATAACCTAAACAGTAATCATCTACATGTACTGCAATTAAATATGTGGTGCTTTGTCTAAACATACTGATTTGAACATGCTGATGTCTGACCTAGAAAGTGTCAACAGTTCAATAGACATTCTCTTATTGTGCGAAACATTCCTAGATACAGTGAAAAGCAGATTATTTCAACTTCCAGGGTATCAAGTGATAAATAAATTAAGAACAAATAAGAAAGGCAGTGGAGTCAGTATAATACTAAGAGATAAAATTAAAACAATAGATAGAAATGATCTGAATGACATGAAATTCGAAAGCTTTGAAGCAGTCTTTACTGAAATTGTTCCAGTTCATTGAGGTTGGAAATATAATATAATACTGGGCTCTATTTACAGACATCCAGATACAAAACAACAAACATTCATAAAAGAGTACAAATTCTTAGTTGAATATCTACGCAACAAAAGCAGTAAACATGTAATACTAGGAATGGATCAAAATCTTGATCTTTTAAAATCCCACTTGCATGATAATACTAAACAATTCCTTGATATTAATTATGAGTATGATATGCTTCCCATCATCACTAGACCCACCAGAATTAGTATGACAAGCACAACACTTATTGATAATATATTTATCTCAAAACATCTTCAAACCAAATTTGAATCCAGCATTCTATTAAGTGACATATCAGATCACCTTCCATCAATTGGTTTAATCAAAAGCAAAAACACTAAATGAACTGAACCATTAGTCTTCAAAGCCCGAAACATGTCAGATAAGAAAATCCAGTGCCTGAAAAAAGAACTAAACAACATTACTTGGCGACACACTATACTCCTAGAACCAGACCTGAATAAAGCATTTGACATGATCAGTTCTCATACATCTGAAACCTTAGACCATTGCCCCATTAAAAGAAGTAAAGATATCTGCAAGAAAGTGCTTGGCTGAACCCTGGATAACACCTGCCCTTAGAGAGTCTCAATCAGAAAGAATGCACCTATATAAGGCAACACTAAAGTCATCAGCATCCTTCAATGACATACAACTATACAAACAGTACAGAAATGTATATAATAATGTATAAACAAATGCATCACATACAGGCAAAATACAAAACGATTGTGGCATTTCATCAACCAAGCCATTGGCAAAATTAACCATAGATTTCTATTTGAAAAATATAAATAGAAGTCTGCAATCATTATATCTATCTGCCTGTATGCCAGATGAAGTGAGCAAAATACTTAAATCACTACCTATTAAAAAATGTTCTGGACATGACAACATAAGCAATGTGTTACTTAAACAAATTGGACCTGAAATACTGCTTGTGCTGATGCACATCTTTAATGAATCACTCAAACAAGGAGTGTTTCCATCTGCAATGAAAATTGCAGAGGTGATACCATTATACAAGTGTAAAGAAAAATTTCTCATGAACAACTACTGACCAATTTCACTTATACTAACCATTTCAAAAATCCTCAAAAAATTAGTTTACAACAGGTTGTATGCATTTATAGAATCACATGCCCTCCTCTACCAGTCAGTATGGATTTCATAAAGCTCAATCATGTCAAGATGCCATCATTGAACTAACCAGTGAAATTATAAAAGAAAAAGAGATAGGGCACCATGTCATAAGTATCTTCCTGGACCTTTCCAAAGCCTTTGACACTCTCAGCCATGATATTTTACTAAAAAAAACTTGACCTATATGGAATAAGGGGTACATGTAACCAATGGTTTAAAAATTACCTCTCAGGATGGAAATTAAGAGTAAAATGTAACACGACTAGTAGTAATGAAATTGCAGTATCTGGTGATTATGACATAACATTTGGAACTGCTCAAGGGTCAATTTTAGGTCCCCTCCTCTTCATTCTGTTTAGCAATGACATCTACACAGTAATCGACCACTGTAAATTAATTTTATTTGCTGATGACATGACTATATACTTCTCCCATTGAAACAAAAATTATTTAACTTACTGTCTAACAGAAGATCTAGAAAAATTGACCAACTGGTTCTATGGAAACAAACTATCTCTTAACCTAAGTAAAACAGTTGGCATGGCATTTGATGAAGAAAATTATCCACCATTGAAATTGAACAATTACAAAATTCCATTTGTCAACACAGCTAGATTCCTCAATGTTACCCTTGACAATAAATTATCTTGGAAAACACATTTCACGATAATCCATACTAAGCTTATGCATAATGCTCTAATGTTGCAATTAGTTAAAACCATGTTTGATGAGAAAACAAAAATAATGATCTATAATGCACACATAACCAGTCATCTAAACTACACCCTAGTTGTATGGGGTAGTCAACTAACTAAAGAGCAAGCAAATAAAATTAACTTGTTACAACGGAAGTGTATACAACTTATTGCAAGAATTTCTAAAACTAGTCCCACTAGTCATCTTTTTAAATGGCACAATATACTAAAATTTGAAGACTTAATTAACCTCAAGTTATGTAAAGTTGCTTATGGTGTCAAGTTGGAATCACTACCAAAACTAGTTATAAAAACTTTTAATGGAATAAGGAAAAGAAAATTGGGGGAAAAAGACATAAATACAATACAAGGCAGAAGAACATCCCGAATATCTTGCCACATACCTCAGAAAATTTAATAGTAGTTTTCTTTGCTGATCTATAGTGGAATTTACTAGATTACTGGTAAAAACAAAAAATATAAAGAAACAATATTTATTCGTAAAAGAGTTAAAATCACAGTATCTGAGTATATACTAAAATTGCCATTGATAGTCAACACAATATGTGTATGTATAACCACACCAATCCTCAATAATCCCCTTTCTGCACCCCATCTTTGAATGAAGTGTTTATCCACAAAACTAATTTGCAACATGTGTGATGGAATTACAAACATGGTTTGTAGCTGCTCAAAATTGCTTGGCAACACATGTGATGGACAACTGGTTTGTCCCACTGTGACGAACTATGTCTGACCTATATAGTAAGCTCTATACACAAAATGTCAGACTTTACAGAGTATAACGTGTGGGAGAAATCCATTGCAAAGTCACAAAGGTTAAAGTTAGGTGAGCATATTCCCTATGTAAACTGTGTCAAAAAGATACCTGAATGGCATAAGATACTACCGATGGAACTGGTGAAACACCCATGTCTAATTAAGAACACAGTGTTATTTTATAGCAATTTCACAAATCCTGCACAAGTAAATGATGAACTCTTCCACATCTTCGTTAATTATGCTAATCAAACAGTTGCTGAAATATGGGATCACTTTAAAAATTACACAAAAGAAAATGCCACAGAACTTTCTGAACAGGGCATGTCATTGTTGACACCGAAAGGACTCACCTTCAGTGAATGGCAGTTGCCAATATGTGATGGGGTGATATGCGGAGACAAGCTCACCATACTATCCCTGAGTAAAATGCTGGGAATTCATACAACCGTGGATCTTAAAGATGATCACTAGACCACACTAAAAGAAAACATACATGAGCATGATGTAGCAGTGGTCTTAGCCAATATACACTTGCTGTATTTAGGTCACAATTGCTACCTACAATGGACGCAATGGAAACAATTTCTTTAACCAGCAGAACTAGTTGTGCCATACTTGCCAAAAGGGCTCTTAAAAACCTTTGGACTGTATACATCCCCAAAATGTCCAAAACATCCAAATTCTTGCTGCATCATGACTCCATCAATACCACTTATCCCTATGTGACCAGCTGAACCCCCACCTGAAAAGAGTAGTACAGCCATGCCAAAAAATCTACTCTGCCGACCACTCATCTGTAATAAATCTCCAAAGACAAAGAGATTCTTCACAGACACCTCCAGTGATGATGATGGTGGAAGCACTGAAACCCAGGCCTATGACATACCAACCAATAGCACACTGGTATAACACCAGCCACAAAACCAGTACAATCTCAGTGGGACCAGGTCTCAAACCTGACCAAAGTGCCACACCAAAATAGTAGGAGGTATAACTCCCAAACATGAAACAGTGCACCACCAGTACAATACTTGGCAATGCACAAAGGATATAATTGACCTGCCACCTGAAGTAGAAGATACTCTAGATAGTACAGAAGAATTTACAAAACTAGCAGCATTCTTAGGTCTCACTTCTGCATCAGGAAGAGAAAAACCTTTGGCTGTAGCAAAAGATGACAATAACAAATCAAGGCACCTACCAAAATGGCAGGTACCACCATATCTAACTCGCCATCAAATAAAAAAACATCAAAATGAGTGCAAACAAATCATTGATACCAGAACTGAGGGTGTAAAACATGCTAAAAGAGAATTGTGTGATAACAGATGGAGGAGTCCATCAAAAAAGCCAGAGCCCAAAATTGCCAATGAACAAAAACTAAACAAGGGCAAACAAAAAGGAAAGTTCTATGTAAAGGTGTACGGATACAAGAAAAGGGCAAAAAAGAGAACCTTTAACTGTGAAATATGCTGCCGCCAATTCCAATACCTGAGAGCTATGAATGACCACTACAGGAACTATCACAGATTTAGTGGGAAATGCAGCAAATGTACCAAAACATACACTACACCCAGTAGCCTTAAAAGGCACATTTACTCTCATGGTAAACGGAAACATAAGTGCAAAGACTGCAATAAAGTGTTTTGCTTTGAAAGCGAATTAGCAGCGCATGCACTGGTGCACAAATGAGCTCGTTATTATACATGTCGCTATCCAAAGTGCATGAATACATTCAAACAATGAGGAGACTTGGTCAGACATGTAGAAGCACATTATGCTAAACTGTTACATTGTGAGTACAATGATTTTACCACCACAAGCAAGTGTAACTTAAGTGTACACATGCGAAAACACAATGCACTGAAATACAAATGTTATCATTGTGGTGGAATGTTTAAGCATCCGGAACAGTTGAAGAGACATTCTTTAAGGTGCAATCGAAGTAACTCTCCTTCCTATTGATCATTATTAGGCAACACACTACTGTATCTAATTGTGCATATTTACGGAAACATTCAGGATTCTATGGTGTGGAAATTAATTGGCAACACAATTCTAAACAATCATTTGTATGACCGTGCAGAAAACTATGTGGCAACACAATGATCTATAACAAATATTTAAATTATTTTCTTCCTGAGATTGATATACATGGTTGATAGAATCATTTCTCTTGCTACGAACTATCGTATATGTTCACTGTTCTTACAATCTGACTTATATTACCCAGAATATTACTGTGCTTTATTAATATTTTACTTTTTGCATTGTTCATAAGTTGTGTAAAGAAAAATGCATGTGATATGATATGTGCATTAATTGTCAAGACATATGGACCACTACGGGCTCATGTAAAAAGCGGACACTATACTAAAAATAATACTCGTAATATTTTCTAACACTTGATGGGAGCACCTTCAACAACTTATAACACTGTAAAACTTGACTGTTTAATATCTTAAAACTTGAATGTTTCTATTTTTTTAGTTATATAATGTTTATTACTATCATCAGTCATCATTAACATAATTGATCTTACATAAGTAAACTAGAAATTGACGTCAGAACTGCTACGATGGCCATTCTTAGATTTATATGATGCCTGTTGCATTGATATGTTACACTTGTTAATTAATTATTTAGTATTTTGTCATTTTGTTATTGTACACGATTAAGATCAACAGTAACAATAAATCAATCAGTCTCTCCGTCCGGGCACTGGACCGTGTAAAAACGCTGAAGCTGTATCCAGTCTGGGAATCTGCTCGAGTACATAAAGTTGTGTAGTTACTCATTCTGGTAATAATATTTTAAAACATCTTCAACATATCTTACTGGACCGCGTAAAAACGGTGGCGTTGTCTCTAGTCAGGGGACAGAATGCAACAGGTAATAATGTGCAGTTGCCAATTGTGGTACCATACAGCAGGTGATCCATCTGAGAAACTTTCTGTTTGTGTCCAAAAAAACATGAAGCTTGTTCCAAACAAGAGAAAAGACGTGTGCATACCTGACAGTATCTAATATGGGCTTCTGTAACTTCAATTAGTAATCGTTAAATCATTAATGCTAGTTATTTTGCCAATAAGGCAGACAAAAAGATATGAAAACATGTATGAATGCACCTGACAGGAAGGAACAAATGCATCGTCAGAATTATTGTCTGTCAGGTGCTCCCAGAATTATGTGGCAGCTGAAAGATCCTACACTTCAGTGTTGCAGTTCAGCAAACCATCACAGCATTCAGCTAACTTAAAGCTGGGTCACTCCCACCCACCATGTTTTCATGCTTGCCAGTCTGTATAGCAGACTGTAAACAGGAAAGAACATGTACTTTTTCCCCCATCACCAGTCCAGTCAATTCTTATGATTATGCATACAGGACAAATGATCATGATTAAAAGTAATTAAACATGGCCAGTGTTCAGACCTAAATTTGGCAGAATTTGGCTGGTCTCCACACTAAGAACTTGTTCCCAACAAACTCACTTGTCAATTTACTTAAACACATAAGTTCCTCAACCATGACACCTACTCATAGGCTGATCATTGTGTGATGAATATTTCAGGTTTATATTATAAGGTCCTGTTTGTTACATTGTTACCAACAATACAAGGTAGACAATTGCATCTAACAGACCTGCCAAGGACAGGAAATACAATGACAGAACTAGTGTGTCGAAAATATATATTTCTTGTCCATATTCAAAGTCAGTTTGTCATGGAACGAATTGTATGTTAGTGATGTTAACATCAGACTGTTAGATGAATTCAGGAAGCCAGTTCTACACTCATACAGGAGTCAGGACCATATCTGTTTCCTTCAGTAAACATCAATTAGTGGTTCATAGCCTGCCTGTATTGTCAGATTTAGTGGTCCTTTCCAAAGCCTTTGACACTCTCAACCATGATATTTTACTAAAAAATGTGATCTATATGGAATAAGGGATACGTGTAACCAATAGTTTAAAAATTACCTCTTGGGATGGAAACTAAGAGTAAAATGTAATACAACTAGTAGTAATGAAATTGCAGTATCTGATGATTATGACATAACATTTGGAACTGCTCAAGGGTCAAATTTAGGTCCCCTCCTCTTCATTCTGTTTAGCAATGACATCTACACAGTAATCAATCACTGTAAATTAATTTTATTTGCTGATGACACAACTATATACTTCTCTCATTGAAAAAAAATTATTTAACTTACTAACAGAAGATCTAGAAGAATTGACTGACTGATTCTATGCAAACAAACTATCCCTTAACCTAAGTAAAACAGTTGGCATGGCATTTGACAAAGAAAATTATCCACCATTGAAATTGAACAATTATGAAATTCTGTTTGTCAACACAGCTAAATTCCTCGGTGTTACCCTCAACAATAAATTATCTTGGAAAACACACTTCACGATAATCCATACTAAGCTTATGCATAATGTTCGAATGTTGCAATTAGTTAAAACCATGTTGGATGAGAAAACAAAAATAATGATCTAATGCACACATAACCAGTCATCTAAACTATGCCCTAGTTGTATGGGGTAGTCAACTAACTAAAGAGCAAGCAAATAAAATTAACTTGTTACAATGGAAGTGTATACAACTTATTGCAAGAATTTCTAAAAGTAGTCCCACTATTCATCTTTTTAAATGGTACAATATACTAAAATTTGAAGACTTAATTAACCTCAAGTTATGTAAAGTTGCTTATGGTGTCAAGTCAGAATCACTACCAAAACCAGTTATAAAAACTTTTAATGGAATAGGGAAAAGACAATTGGGGAAAAAAAGACATAAATACAATACAAGGCAGAAGAACATCCCGAATATCCTGCCACATAGCTCAGAAAAATTTAATAGTAGTTTTTTATGCCAATCTATAGTGGAATTCACTAGATTACCAGTAAAAACAAAAAATATAAAGAAACGATATTTATTCATAAAAGAGTTAAAATCACAGTATCTGAGTTTATACTAAATTGCCATTAATTGTCAACACAATACACATATGTATAACCACACCAATCCTCGATAATCCCCTTTCTGCACCCCATCTTTGAATGAAGTGTTTATCCACAAAACTAATTGGCAACATGTGTGATGGAATTACGAACATGGTTCGTACCTGCTCAAAATTGCTTGGCAACACATGTGATGGACAACTGTGGGAGAAATCCATTGCAAAGTCACAAAGGTTAAAGTTAGGTGAGCATATTCCCTATGTAAACTGTGTCAAAAAG
>JBCAUI010513669.1:0-12359 GCA_038406195.1 Haplosyllis anthogorgicola | reverse complement strand
AAAGGATGGCTGTAAGGGGTGGTGGAGGCCATTTACTAATTAAAATGTATATTATTTTTGTTATAAAACACACAGGGCAAAAATTTAAAACACAGGGAAAACACAGGGAATTTTATCTCGACCTGAGCGTGGCCACCATGACTGTTGAAAAGACTAAATTTGATATAGATCTCACAAAAGTCAGATAAAATGACTAACATGCTTTCAACTCATGTGATCCAGTTAAAAATTGAGACAGAGAAAGAGTTTGAAAGAACATGCAAAGCATCAGATACACCGTGGTTAACACAAGTCATATTCTATTTCCTCAGGATACTCGGCCAATGAATCATTCTGCGAAGGCCAAGTGAAGCCAGTTTTGGAGGAGGACTGTGTGGCACCGTGTCCAGTAGATTGCAAGTTGGGTAGACCTGGTGATTGGTCGCCATGCTCCAAAACATGTGGTCGGAACAGCATGAGGTACCGCAGGAGACCGGTGCTCCGACTCGGTGCTTTCGGTGGAGTTCCTTGTCCAAACGGATCTCTCGAAACGGGATTTGCCACTGAATTCCGTAGATGCCGAAAAGTACCGAAGTGTCACAGTTACGAATGGAGCGTTGGTAACTGGTCGTCATGCCAGTTGACAACAGCTGACTGTGGGTATGGATATAAAACCAGAACTGTGGCCTGCTTCAGGAATGAGCACAGAAAAATGACCCCAGGTATGCCATTAGAGTTAGAAACAAAAGTTGAACTTAAGTTGTTTAGATCCATATCGTTTGTAAAATATAACGTTGGTGGATCCAGAGTGTGGCACACGGTCCACCCACAAATTCTCTTACTTTGCATTGAGAATTTGTTAGCCTTTTTTTATTATTTTATATGGGAAATCCTGGATCCAGTACTCACTTCCTTTGCAAATATAATTCCACGTTTATTTTGTCAGAACATTGTCTTGGTGAGGAACCAGAGGGTGAGATGAGATGTTTTGAACCTTGTGCTGGAGACTGTGAGGTGACACCCTGGTCCAAATGGTCACCCTGCCCAGATTCCTGTTTTAATGGCCCAGAGGAACATTACCAGACGAGACAGAGAGAGCTGCTGTTTGAAGGTATTGTTCTACATACATACGAAACTAGATGCGAACCTATGCCACTGATGGATTGTTTCAAATGACTTGGACAGTTCTTAATGTTGGAAATCAATTCTGGAGAAAAAAAGATATCAGGCGAAGGTCATATTAATATCAAAATACTCGTATGTGAGCTTGTTTTCAATTGTAATGTACTCGCTGTTATTTCACATTTGTTAATTTAATGATAGGCTCAACTGAAGAGGCGATTGAAAAGT
The DNA here is from genome assembly GCA_038406195.1 of Haplosyllis anthogorgicola. Lineage (NCBI taxonomy): Eukaryota > Metazoa > Annelida > Polychaeta > Phyllodocida > Syllidae > Haplosyllis > Haplosyllis anthogorgicola. The sequence goes on along the minus strand of JBCAUI010513669.1, from coordinate 11,030 downwards.
GTTACAACTTGACTCTTAATGAGCTGACTGAAAGCAGGAAATGTGAAATGAAACCGTGCCCTTCATATTCATGGAAAAGTGGAAACTGGTCATCATGTATACTACACCACAATAGGAGTATGTATTCTATTGTACATTCAAGAATGTGTTGGAAACCCATTTTTGGTCAGTTTCGAGTCTGTTAAAATCACAGTTACTTACGTTAACCGGATGATGAAAATTTAAGGAATAAGGTGTTTCAATTACATGTCATGTACCGTAAATGTCGGATGTAATGCACACTGCCAAATTAAGGGTGTACCCCCTTTATATCCACAATGGGCATACAATAAGATGCAATGCGAAGTAATTGTTGCATCGTGAAAACATGTTTTCTACGGTTTCTTTTTCTTCTACGAAATTCGTAGTTTGCGGCCATGGCACACAGAAGCGAAACGTTGTCTGTGAGAGAGGGGATGGAGTGGGCGTGGCAAATTACCTGTGTGAGAGTGAAGCGGGGTCTGCACCTGATGTGCTGAGGGATTGTGAGGTTCCGTGCGCCCTGGACTGTGAGGTATCAGAATGGGGAGAGTGGCAGCAGTGTTCACATATTTGTGGCTATGGTGAGTTTTAGAACAGGGAATCTCTTTTCCAAAAAATGCACATTTTACCTGTACTGGATCATGAACACATGTCGTACTTTGAAAGAGTGAAAACTTATTTTCATTAGTATGTGCTAATAAAAGTAATGTCAGTGTTAATTTGAACATAAATACAGGCCTGTCTGAACGAAAGAGAACAATTTTGGCAGAAGATATGTATGGAGGAAGACCATGCCCAGAAACAGTGCAACAGTCTCTGTGTATGGAAACTAACTGTGATCTATTGCAGTGGAGTATTTCCGAGGTAGTAATACGTTGGTTTTGGCATCATTAATGTTCTTGGCAATTTAACGTATCTTTGGACACGATGCCATCTGAGCATAAGGCTTATTGTAAGTATATCTTTTCAGTGGAGCAGTTGTAAGCCTAATTATGGAATGCCCTGTGGACGAGGTGTGATGACAAGACTAGTGGACTGTGTGGCAGATAATAAGTGTCAAGCTCATAAAACTAAACCTCCAACATACATGGATTGTGACGTGCCTTGTTTAGGTAAACTCAAACGTTAAAAAAGCCAAGTAGACTTTTAGCGGTCTCCAATTGACTCATGTATTTTTGTGACTCAATGTTCATTGTTTAATAAGTGCTCACATTTAAGGTGCCACTACTTAAACTTGCTAGAAACGACACACTCTTACATGCAGGTGATTGTGTCATGAGCAAATGGTCGGAATGGTCTCAGTGTGCATGTGCGGTAAACACCACAGAACCTTCCATCAGAGTGCGCTCCAGGAGTATTCTAACAGAGCCATTACCCAGCGCAGAGCAATGTAAAGAATTAGAAGAGACAGAGGAATGTCCATGTTACACCTATCAGAAACAATTCCTGAACTGGACAAGTTGTGAATTACAATATGAGGATATGTGTGGAACTGGTAAGCACAAATCAAGTGGTCGTCGGCTTGAAATCTGACCATAAAAAGACAATTTTTAGCCGCATTTAATTGTCATTTCACGTTGCAGAACGTCAGTAGACCAGTCGTTGCACAGTGGCTATCTCACTTTTTTTTAAAGAACCTGTGTACAATTGTTTGTGCCAGTTTAGCAAAGAGACACTTATCTACAATGCTATAGTTTGTATCTCATATTTAGGAACGAGAAAAAGAGCCATAACATGTATGAGAAATGATGGCGTACCCGTGGCACTGAGCTACTGTGGTGTACACAATGCTGTCGCAGTGGAGGAGGAACCGTGTAGAATACAGTGCCTCGTGGACTGTGAGATTACACCTTTTGGACCTTGGAGCTCGTGTTCACAAACTTGCGGTATAGACTCTCGTAGGACGAGGTGGAGTCTGATAAAAACACCCGCCAATCATGTCGGAAGGCAGTGTCCACCGCAGCAGGATTTAGTACAGGTAAGATGTTATTCCTGTGCCCAAAGTCCATGGTATATTCTCAGTGTCTTAAATATTTTACCTTGCCATTAAACTACAGAAAAAAGGTGGTCTTAAATCAATGGTTTCACTGTATTATGCAATATTCACAGGTTCAACCATGTGACTTGAGAATATGTCACACTTACCACTGGCACCTGGAGGATTGGGGTGACTGCAGCATTGACCAGTCTGTAACCTGTGGTCAGGGTGTCACGACCAGAATAGTAACCTGCAGACGTGGTGACCAAATGACGGTGGCCAACGCGTATTGTAATGTGACACTAGTTGGAGAACGACCTCAATCAGAGAAAATGTGTGGAACTCCCTGTCCCCGTGACTGTGTGGTAAACAGAAAAGTTTCTCTTCTATACTTATTCTCGCTCAAAGAAACAAAATGGTAACGTGAAAAGTGGAACATTTATCAAAAACAAATCTGATGGCACACGTACAGATAACTGGACGCAGGCCAGGCAGTAAATATTTTGTCTCATGTATTTAATCAAACATATTCGCGTGGATATGTGGATATGTATGTACAAACATATATTTACCTTTGCAGGTTACAGAATGGAGTATGTTTGGTCCGTGTTTCAATTCATGCGGCACTGAATATGGTCCCCTGCAATTTAGATCCAGATCTGTGCTTCAACCAAATGTTGTGGATGGACTTGAGTGCCCCGAACAGCTTTTAGATACCAGGTATGAGTGTCAACCATGTAATATTTTGAAGAAAAGTAGAAATTTAACCTGAAAGCTCAACGTGCAAAATACAAGTCCAAATACTTGCTTTCTTATGTAAACTATGTTTGTTTCCTAAAATTTGGATTTTGTTACGAACCAGAAAGTGCCCAGCTCCCCAGGCAACCTGTCCAGTCGCTGTTTGGCAGACAGAGGATTGGATGCCATCTGGAAATAGGCATGTGCAGTGTATGTTACCAGGTAAGAATGTGCACAGCGGCATAATGTTCATGGTACATGTATATTTGCCTCCTTAACACTTGGATGAACAAAGAATTGAGTAGCATTCTGGTCGTTTGTCTATGGAATTAATTAATCCGACTTTCGCACCCGCCCCCCCCAACCCAGAATTCAGGTTGACAGATAATCACGAAACGATTTGTTAAAATTTATGTCAATATTATAGGGCAACCCGTATCAGAGGGTTGTTTGGAGGAAGAGAAACCCATTCACAAGAAGCAATGTGAGAGATTCTATGACTGTGAAGAACATGCCGAATGTATTGATGGACAGTGTGTCTGCCTCATTGGATTTATGGGTAAGAACGTCATCCATTGCATTTTCAGTGAAGATCAAATTAATTAACATTCTTTTTTTCACGGATTAAACTACAGAATGCTAAGTATTGTTTGTATGTTAATATCATAATGCATATTCCATATTACGCACATGAAATATATATATCCGATGTAACTGTTTAGTCAATCTATCATGACTGCACGATTACCAGTTTATGGCAACTTTTTCCAGATATTGACGGCGACTGTTTGCCGGAATTCGGATGTACCTCCGATGTACACTGTGTTATAAACAGCACAACGTGTGATGCAACCAACAAGAACTGTATATGTGACGATGGGTCTATGCCTGCCAAAGGTAAAATCTATCAGTCTATCCTGTAGAAACATCACAGAAGGTATGGAATAAATTCAGGACACGAAATAGAATTTGTATTGCAGCACTGGAAATATATTACTCTTTGCTGAGATTTCTTTTCTATTTTCAACTTCCAGGTGTGCATTGTTTGGCATCTTATCCTGGCAGTATTAGAGATGGTTCAGATGGTAAACAATTTTTCTTTTTTCAAGCACTTTTTTTCACAGATTTATTGGAAGCATATCCAAACATTCACAAAATTCGTGAAACGATTACTCACAAGTTTCATTTATCAACTTTCAGAGTTCAATTATTTGTTCCTGTTCATCCTCATCGGTATAATGTGTCTGCTGCTGCTCATTGCACTCCTAATTGTGGTAGCATTACTAAGGTATGTTGCACTTTACATCAGAGACTTCACTGTAAAAATGGAAACTTTCTAACAGTGTCATGTTAATTTTAAACGTATGGAAACATGCTGCATAATACATGGATATGTATCTTCGAAAATTCCTTCAAGATTATGTAAGCTGTACAACTGAATGTTTTTGTTTTACTTTTTCAGAAGGAAAAAGAAGAAGACATACTATACCCCGGCCCCTGCAGCGCTATCAAAAATAGACAATCTCGACAACATGAGGAACAACCAGAAACAAAAGCCCGAGTCGCCACTGCTTCTCAAACATCAGTACGGCATGAACAGCGTCAATGACCTGGAGAAAGCACCTACGCCGACGTACCCTAGTAACTTTACCTATAACTATGACGTCATAGACAAGGATGGGTCACCTGCTCTGATTGGCGGAATGAAGAAGAGAAAGAACAAGGTTCAGCTGTTAGGTGTGGACGGCCATGTGTATGACGACAGTGAAACATTACCGAAGTCCAGAGAGGCCAATAAGGAAACACCAAGACTACAGGTCGATGATCCTCCAAATCAAATAAACGCAGATTCTTCGTCAAATGACTGGAAACCGCTTCTGCCACCGCGATCACCATCACGAGACTTACATGACAACCCCACGGTTACGTTCAAACCAAGTGCAAATTCTGACGTCACAACAGTACCACAAAACAATCCGCCAAACGTGCGACCAAACACTCTGCCTGTTGTTGGATTACCAAATGGAGGTGTGCCCCCACCTGTTACACCCAGATTTCCTATTGAAACTAACGCAACTGAGGGAGTTCCGTACAAACCAAAGCCGCCTCCTAAACCGAAAATAGTGCGGCCTACAGATGGTTATGCTACAATGCCGTTACACCAGACACCTCCAAAAGGGCAAAATACTATCGCAAGTAACACAAGTCCAAGAGGTAAACCGAAGAGCAAGAATCCTGCAAGTGCACGATTGCTGGAATATTGTGATGAACTCTTAGCAGAACTGGAGTACATGGCTAAAAACTAGGCCAGATTTAAAAAAAAATTATTTGTCGCAATTACAATGCTAAAGTATGTGCAATTTTATTTTGGTAAATACTCCGGTGAAAGATTTAGTTAGATATTCTACCTATGCAAGAAATGCTTTAAACAGTGCCATGATAAAGTAGATTTGCTGACTCAACTCGATACTATTTACTTCACTGCAAAGTTAAGATTCTCAATTAGGTTGCTGAGCGACGGCCCATCACTTCAGTTTCCGATAATATAATGCAGCAACGATGCTCCAGAACCCGTTGCAAACCACCATGAATATTATGTAATCCCATACGTGAAATACTCACATTTTAACTTTCTATTTTTGTACATTAATCAAACAACAAATAAATTTCGTATTTAAAACATAACCACATTTGAGCTTTTATTTCAAGCATGAGACAACATGTACATCCAGTGAAATACTATTTACAAAGTTTATGATGAATGATGACGTCACGATTCGTTCATGTATCTCAACGTAAAATGTACAGTGATTGGTTCACGCATCCCTTAACGCTTCACAATTGGTTTATTTTTCTATTTTTCACTCACATTCATATCATGGTTCTCCCTATAATATTTACAATGAGTAATAAATTAACAATACATGTATCAAAAGTGCGTTTCACACACTGACTATTAATACCCAGTCGCAAATCCAGGGAAATGGCCTGATTTTCACTGCACTTTAAGAGCCAAAAGTAAACTAATCTAGTTTTTTTTATATTGAATATTACAACTGAAATATATATTTGTACACAACTACGATGTTATTTCTTTTGCCTACACAGCTTTACGAAAATTCGTGCAGCTTAAAAACCCTTCAATTTTGTATACAATAGAATGTAATTAAATGTGCTCATTTTTAAATATGTGCATAGTTTAGCTTCAGAAATATGCCGAGCAACTGCAAGAGCTTCAATACACTGGACATTTCTCTGCAGCATTGGCCGCAAATGCACCGATCAGAACCTTTGTTGTACGAAGCGATTGCTTGTCAGGATTTGCAACTGTTTGTATCAATAATAATTTTTTACAATTGTACGATAAACAGCATGCGGAAAATATATTTCTTCTTTCATGGAATCTTTGTTTAACACCATTGTATGGGTTTACAGTTTGTTCTAGGATTATGTTCTTGTGCCAGGTTTCGCACCAATTCAAGTAGATGTAGGAATTGCATCGTTCATCTGAATTGCTTTTCTCCCAACATAAAAACCTTAGCAACAATATTGTTCTTCGACATGAGAATGCACGATCGGCACTCTCCTTGGAATTTTTCCAATGAACTATTACATGAACAAGTTTTCTCACCCAACCAACCCTGATAATATACCCTATAAATTATGGAGATAAACCAATTCGTTGTTCTTAAATGGCCCACAGACAACTAACTTTTCTGACCATATTAACGTTTTTTTATCTTATTTAATAATTTGGAAAACTTTTGAACTTGATAATTTTACATCATCTTACGCCAGTGTCATTCACTTGCATTCATAAAATGTGTGCAAAAACCCTAGCTAGTGCATAATTCAAGTTTCCAAAGGAAGTAAAATGTAGGTGTGCTGTGGACAGGAACAACGATGTAGCATTTTCTAGCTTCATGCATTTGTTTACTTTTCGTGACGTTATGGACCGAGATAAAACTTTGGCATCTGCACCAAAATATAAACAATAAAACGGATAATAATTGACTAAAAAGTTGGAAACGCTATACCATCCCTTGCGGTTCACCCACTTTGTTCACGAGCTACAAATAAAAATAAAAATGAATTGCATTATTGTCACTAATTAAAGCCAAACGTCTCAACAATTCGGGGCCTTAAGAGTAAATAGTACCTTCATGTTCGAATGGTATTACACTATCAAACAAACAATAACAAAAGTAAAGAAAAACTTTCTACTTAGTTAAAATGTCTACATTACTTTTGTAATTACCAGTACTAATTTTATAATTATGCAAGAAAGAACCTGCAAACAACTGATTTCAAAAAGAGCACAAGTACTGGTCTGGCCAATCCAGTTGCTGTGCTGCTTACATGTACGAACTTATTTAGAGTACATTAATACTTTCGCTTCAGAAAGTTTAATGAATTTATTCAACAGTAAACTTGACTGTATGAAATACATGTTTTTGCAAAATTACTGGCTCTGCTGAACGGTAATTGTACACAAATCTCAAGCAGGTCTAGAAGTGTACAATCTGTAGCTTTTTGTGTTGGAATCAAAACCTCACATTGTGCCGCAGTGCCATGCAAACTTTGGGAAAAGTCGATAAACAACTATGTTGCAACGAATATAAAGCAAAACTTTTGCAACAATATGTCATAATGACAATACTTTAAGATTGAGAACAATTACTCGAAACTACTGAAGTAAAACTGGATGCGGATCATGAGAAGAATGATCTTCAATGATAGAGTCACGATACTTGCAATAAGTATCAAATATATCATCTGTAACACAATAAATTTAATTGTTACTAACTACCTTGAAAAAGATCAAGTTGCTGTTTATGAAATCAGTATATTTGCGACGGAAAGTATATTGAAGAAACTAAAATAGATGATCTATGGCAAGCTACTTATCAGAAGGATTTTCATGAAAAATATAAATTTTAAATGTCCTGATGACAGTTTACTAATAAAGGTATCGTTTATTATAGTCACCCGTATCAGTGTATGCACATCCATACAGACTACAGTGACACTATTACCTGGTCACAAGGTCCCATCACCCCTCCCTACTTAGCAACGAGTTAATTTTATGTTAACTTACCGAACTTATTCCTGGTAAACTGAGTAAAGTTCCAATAACAGGAACTCGTCTTAAGAAATTTACAGCAACGGGCAGAAAGCCACTGAAAAGCAAGAACAAAGTAAATACATGTAGTAACAATGATCCAACAACAAAAATGTAGCAATAACATTACAGACATTGAGTTTGATGTTTGAGGGAGTTATCGCAATGATTTTTACAGATATGTATATTTCTCTGGCACGGTCAACAGAAAACAATGTGTTTGCCTCACTTACCCGAATAATAAAATAAATCCATATGTTTCTATGATCATGCCAATTAGTGGCCATCCCAGCAACACAACCAGTATTCCTCCCATAAAGGCAGCAGTGGCTTTCATTTTGTGTTGTTGAAAGAAAAATCTAAACGTCCTTTCCAATCCAATCACAAATGCAAGGCCACTAACAAACAGTATCTGTGAATATAAATTTTTTTTTCGATTATTTTATATTCGATTAGGCCTTTTTTTTTAATCATTTGGATTACATTGCACTTTCAGGATTTTCAAAGTGCGGCGATCGGAAAAAACAATTGAACTTGGTCCCAAGAAAGCCAAACTGTTTATAAATATCGATAAAATATTTAATATCTCTCAATTGTCTCCTGACGAAACTCGTTACGATGCAAAAATCTTGCCGTGCACAACATGTTTCAACCTCAAATGAGTTTTTTTTTTTGAAATCCCGATTTCAAAGTGCGGCGGGAAATGTAATCCAAACAAATAAATAAAAAAAGCCTTATTGTTTTAATAATGCGTTCTTTTTCAGCTGGAGAATATCGATATTGAAAATATCGACAAAAATATCAAACGGAAAAAGTAGAAATTGTACTATCATATACGTGCATGAAATAGCGATGGATATTGCTGACAGGATACTGTGACAGGATCATATCTTCTCAGTTCACAATATGGCAGTGACAATCTGTTTTCCATAGACAATTTTGGGGTTTCATTTAGATATCAAACTGTTTCGGTATCCCAGACTGTTGTAAAGTTAACAACCATCGCGCAATATTTATTAAGCCTTTTTTTTTAAAATCATTTGGATTACATTGCACTTTCAGGATTTTCAAAGTGCGGCGATCGAAAAAAAAAAAATTGAACTTGGTCCCAAGAAAGCCAAACTGTTTATAAATATTGAAAAAAAATTTAATTTCTCAATGTCTCCTGACGAAACTCGTTACGATGCAAAAATCTTGCCATGTGCATCATGTTTCAACCTCAAATGAGGGTGTTTTTTTTTGAAATCCCGATTTCAAAGTGCGGCGGGAAATGTAATCCAAACAATTAAATAAAAAAAGGCCTTATTTCACAAAAATAAACCAAGAAGCTTTTTCACGTTGTTTCCTGCAATGATCTGCGACTGGCTCGCTTTTGGACTTTGCCGTTATGGTTATGATTTATCATTTTCGTGCATGTACAAGTACTTGATTTCCCTCGAACTACAACTGAAACAGCACAGATAGAAGATGGCTCTTTGTCAATAAATGTTTCGAGGATGAGATGAGAAAGCGATATATTGACGAAATCCTTTAGATAAATGTGTATCCGCGTGCATCACTGCAATATCATTTTGGGACTGATTGCCTTAGGTATACTGAAACAAAAAAGAATGTGTTAAATATGAGCAAAATTGTCCTAAGTTCTTATGCAGAACCCAATTCAGTTTACTGCGGTACTTCCATTCACATGCATGCTGATGCATTTGATTTCGCCCTAACCCCTGTGCACGGACTGAAACAGCGTGGTGTTTTTAAATATTTCATCATAGGATTTTGTCTATGGTTAAACTTTTTCGTTGAATTATGTTTGCCGCTGGTCTAAAAAATCAACTGTTGTACAACAACGGAATCAGAGGCCAAACAGCACAGAAATCATAACTTTCCGTGTGCTCGTTGGACATCACCTGAAAGGATTCAATGCCGATTTCGTAAATTTCAATCCGAAACATAAATAAGCCGCAACGTTCCTTCCGTAAAACTTAATTCAATAAATTAAAAGTCTGAAAAAAAAGTCAGATGAAATTCCTCTGACAAACAACGTTTCTCTGTTAAAAGTCGAATATTTTTGTCCAATTTTGGTATTATTGTCCGACTTTTGTAAGAATAGCGGACAACAGACATGTCGGGTACATTTTCTCGAAATCAGGGCTTCGTCTCAAAAGCTCAAATTTACCCTACAACCATAAAGTCTTAAATGTCTCAGAAAATCAATGTGAAGTATGTAATTCGCTGATGTTTCACTGTTGTTCGTTTTTCGTGGTTCATGGGGTCCATAAAATTGTACCCCTCTTAAATATATCAGCGTTAGCTGTCCAACGAAAAGGCTATACTTCGATTGAGTTCAGGTTTCCTTGAGATAGGGTAATTTGGTTCATAAATGTATCCAAATGAGTCAGATAAAACGACCTTGTTAATCCAAATCCCAAACTGACCTGATAAATTCAAAACTCAAACCCAAACTGGACTATACTTGATTCAAAGCCTAATTTTTGATGCGCATGTAGCAATTATGGTAAATTTTGGTGTTCGCATTTCTTTATTATGAATTGAAAAACCGCATTGAAAATGAGTGCTTCCATTTAGTAATGGTGTAATACATCATGATGCCACGGTCAATTACCCATGGTGTTTCTGTTCTCACAGCCATTTGCTTCTCTTGGGGTAATTAGTGAAAAAGCCTGTCAACCACAACATGAACCAAATTGATCAAACTGCTTTTTATGTCACTGACGGGATCTGAAACTATCAGTCAAAATGTGTAGTCTTTGCTCCTGTTCTCTAGTTTAAATATAAATGGATTTCATGACTCACTTCTATTAAATAAAGGCGGATAAATCCATCACTGCCAAAGCGTGTTCATCAGTTGAATCAATTGCCAATAGGTGTTAAAATGGGTAGTTCAATCCTGGGCAGGCAGACAATCTACAGTGACTTCGTGATTGTACTTTTAGAATACAAATTACTTCGGCGAAATTCGGGGATAAAGTGTGTAAATATGTTTGATGACTGTCACAAGGCAGGGTGTAGGATGTAAAATCCGTAACGACTAGTTAACTGAAATCAATTCCTTAACGATATGGGTAATAAACCCGCGTCTACAAAATGGCGGACCAAGGTTCAGGTTCATTTGGTAATTTTTTTCTTTTTTACGTGATTTTAATCAGTTTTGTA
>JBCAUI010513658.1:0-12359 GCA_038406195.1 Haplosyllis anthogorgicola | reverse complement strand
ATAGGGAGGTTTTAGCTGCCCGTTGCCCTTGAAATCTTTTACATAGTTTTGACGAAACGGCAAATTACGTACAACACTTTCAGAGGTCTTTCTTTAAATGGATGTGAGAAATATATTTCAACTTTTGGTGCTCTACTGAATCGTTGCCTTGACACTGACTGTGTCAAAATATCTGCCATTTAGTGTTTCATGCGTGTAATCTGATATTGTAATTTATGTTATTCATAATGATTTATGATGTGAATTACAACTAATTTTAAAATTGGAATTAAATTAAAAGTTAAAACCTATGATCATCAAATTTGACATCAAGTTTTAATATATGTACATTTAATAGTCTAAAATTGGCATCTCACATTTCATTATTTAAATACATGATGCTTTTCGCCACGACATGAAACAATGAAATTCACGATTTTAAAACTTATTCTTTGTGAAGTGAAATAGTTATTGTTTCAGTGTTGAACGACAATAAGGACTTAATTACAAAGTAAACCAAAATTATTGAATTTAGCATTGTCGTGGCGTTAAGCTGTGCGTCGTACATATAACTCTAACCCGAGGCGTTACGATGACTGTATGATTATTACCACATATGATACATGCATGGGGATGGTCTAGTGTGCACTGCCTGAAGGCGGGCATGGGGCTATTATATATTGGTGGAATCTAGGTCAAGGTCATGACCCTTGGGTAATGCATATTCATAAGCCTGGGCCTTAGCAGGAGGTGAAGGTCAAGGCTGCCCATTAGGCTGGTAAGGGTGTGCAGGGGGTGAAGGCAGTGTATGCTGGTGCCATACCTAGACAAACATGTGTATCTCTTTTATGTTAAAGTCGCTTAAACTCGTAGCATTAAATTAAAAGAATCCAAACAGTGAAATGCTGGTGACTCACAGATCGTGAAATAAATAATGCTAATAAAATTTACGTCCGATTTTCAATAACTCAGCATGAAATTGACTTTCATGCAGAGTTATTGAAATTCGGACGTTAACTTTTAATAGTAATTTCACGGTCTGTACATTTAATAATGTAAATTCAGTACTACTTGTTTAATTGATTTAAAGATAATCAAAGATAAGTTGGTTGCACAATTTTCGTTAACAAATTTAACAACTGAACACTAATTCTTATTGCAATGTTTCAAATGTACCCCCGTTTGACAAGAGAACTGCCGAGGTCAACAATCGGCCCAGTGTCAACTTCTAAAGGCAATCTCTGGATCTGCACAAAATCACTTTTATATACATACTTTGGAGAATAAGCCTCAAGGCCACAATATGGAAATGGCACCTATGACCATGAAAGAGGTAATATAATAAAACGTTATACATCAGTGAGTAAATGTATCCTCTGTGGGACCAGGACCAATCTTGGTGTGACCTTGTTGCCAAGTGGATCACATTAAATATTTAGGTAACCTAATTTTTGGTACTATAAATTGAAAACACAATGCACTGCTCATAACAAAATTTCTTTTGTCCTAGATTGTGAGACATTGCTTTGTGAGGTTCATGTGCTTTCAGAAATCTTTCGGCAATGAAACTGATGCGCGGGAAAAAAAACATAACGGCCCTTGTCATAGAAAATGATGGCTACATATCCGTTAGAGCTCATCACCATAGAGGGGGTTAGAACGAGGAAGCAGAACGTAGTGATCTGTACGGTTAACAGCAGAGCCGCGCATTTACATTTTATAATCGCCGGTTAGGGTTGAAGAATCTGTGTGGATAACTATTTGGGTACTAATACCTTTAAACTTAAATATTTTTGTACCTGCATACATCGTAAAGATTTAAGCTGATGTTCAAATAATAAATCATAAATATGGCTTTACAACGAAACTTTTGTATGATGAAAATGCTCTCTCAGATCTCGGATTACATTAATCTAGAAGAGCGCAAGTGATAATCCCCCTCGATCGACACGTGTCATTTAGCCAGATCAATTAATTTCTATTAATTTTATATCAGTAGAGTTTAACGCTGAGATATTATCCACCCTGATAGCCGAGCATGAAAATTCAATTGTAACGGGAGGTTAAAAATGGATAGCAATTTTATGATAGGTCTATGTTGAAAACTGGCCCTTCAAATTTCATGTGATGGAGTTTTAGCTGCTGACTAATTGTAATTCAAGAAGACTCGAACAGCATTTCAACCGTCTAAAATATGATCAATCACACGTATCTGATTTATTGTTTCGCACGGAGGAAAGTTCATTTGGTGCCAGAAAGGAAACGATTGGTAACATTTTCATCAGCAAACAGCTTTGAGGAGTTTGAAAAAAGAGACGTTATGAATAGAATTCCATAAGCCTTGAACCTTGTTTAATATTGTACGTGTTTTTCTAAATTGTATTGAAAGTCTGGGGGGTTTTTTTTCTAAATTTCTTTTATCATTTAACAAAACCGCATACTCTAATTATGTGCTTTTTTGTGTGTATAAAATAGATGTAACACAAGGTAATTCAATAAAGTGGATTATAACACAAGAACACAGATGTCACATTGTTTGGGGATTGACGTCAGAATGTTCGTTTTTGTTTCAGATGATTTTACTTTTCAAATAAAATTTCATGTTTTATTAAGTAAATAATTGAGAGAAAAAACTCCAGACTTTGTTAATGAGATTCATGAGCACAAATAATATTCATATCGTCTGTGAAATGTATGCTATCAAGCATTATTAAAAACACAATCTATGTGATTGAGGGGCTAAAATTATGTAATGGTGTTTCATTGCCCTTTAAGACTTTGACATATTCCTGATTTTACCACTTAATAATAATAGCACCACAGAAAATTCAATTGGTCTCTCACTGTAATATTCTTTTTCTACTGGCTTACAAGAGTACTCAGCCCTGATTTACACAGAGTTAACAATATATCCCTAACTAACACGATACATCATCTCACAATAATACCTCCAGAACGAAATCCTCCGTGTAATGTTGATAATTAATTTACAGCTTCGTAACTGCTTTAGGGTGAGCTGTTTTTGTCAGTTGGTCAATGAAGCGAGAAGTGCTATGCAGCTTGGAGAGTGCGGTAATCCATTAAATAATCATTAATAACTTTGTTAAGTCAGAAGCATAAGAGCCCACCCCCTTTCTCTCTCTCTTTTTCTCTCTTTCTCTCTCTCTCTCTTTCTCTCTTTCTCTCTCTCTCTTGCATATCCACTTTTTATAATAAGAGACAAAAGTAGATTCATTGTCTTACTCTTTCTGGTTTTTAGCAATAAATAACTTACCATTTGTTGGTAGCTGTAACTGTCCTTGTTTCGTCAATAGACATCACATTCTAAAAATATAAAATTATAATCAAATTAGCTATTATTTTTCAGCTTAGGTTTCACTTTGCTATTCCTTTGCTATACTCCGCACGAACAAGTTCTTAAGTTCATCTGTGAACTGCACTGAATGATACATGTTTCAAAATTTGCAGAAATGAACTTTTGACGTCATACCAACACAAAAGGACAATAGCGGGCAAAATAATACCAGATTATTTCTTATGCAATAACATTAACACAAAAGCTGCATCACATTGCACCTAGACCAAACAATACTGCAAGAAACGTTCTATAATCCAGTATTATTGCATTAAGCTGCACGCAGTATCTCCGACTCTTTCTTTGACTAGCTGTTATGCAAGAAATAACTTATCTATCACAAAGCAGAATTACTGCAATATTCAATTAGAGATGTGAGATGAAAACATCTTTTGTGTCGATACAAAGTCATTATTCGAAAGCAGAACAAGCATTAAGCATTGTCGCTCACTACTATTATTTGCCAATCATACCCTTAAGAAATCAGTACCGTTAATACAACGAATCAGTATAAAACAAACAATACAATGGCATTTAAATTTAGTTTTCGTCACCAGATCATGTAATTACTATTAAAATTGAGCGCCCCGCAACAATTTAATTTCATATTGAGCTCATTCAATTCAATCGCTGCGGCGAGGTAAACTTTTGATAGTAATTTCATTATCTGGTATAAGAGGGTGACAGTATAAAGAACAGACATGTAATTCCCGAGTAGGGAGAGTGTTTTGCTAGTTTAGAGCTATATTAAAAGTTTTTCGTATTTATTTACCTGCTCAGTTAGACTGATTACTTAAATTAGGCAAATTATAGAACTAATAAAAATGGATATGGTCAATGACTAACAATACAAGTCTTCAAATGAAACAGAAAAAAGGCGAACACTAACTTTTATATAAATCCAGAGGGATATCCTACACTACAGCTAATTAGTAAATAAAAACGATTCGTACAGTGACTTTTCACGAACTGTCTCTCTTCATGGCCGGAAAGATGTATTATTGTACTTTGATAATGGGTATATTACAAGGTAGTCTCCTGTACTTAAGGATAAACTGTAAATGCAAGTGAAAATTTGAAACTAAACCACAGTTAATTTTGTCACATTTCAATATCGATATTGGATTTCATATTAGTGTTCTCCTATTAATGATAATGTCTTCAATAGGCTTGTCCCAAGTAACAAAATATTTTTCAGGTACCATATCAAGCATTCACAGAAATCTATTTCAATCAGTCCATTTTTTGGGATAACAAATTAACATTTGTAGTGACAATCCTATTTTTACCGATCCTAAATGTAACTGTTGATGAATAATTGATCAAATTGTGGGGCTTATTGGAAAGAAAGCATACTCTCGACTTAACGCTTCTGCAGTCTCAGGGGTGTGATACACCAAGTAATACTTCCCATTGCCAATTTTTGATCTGACTTAATCGTGGAAATATGAGCAAAAATAGGAAATCCCTTATGTGCATTTGGATCTAAAGGAGTTAAAGATTGTTGGTATGTACATATTTTCATTCAATAATGAGACTACTCTTCAGAAAAGAGCAAAGACGATTGCACAATTTTACACTGACTTCTAGTCAGTATTAAGTGGTGTTATTTTCTTTTCTTCTTTTCTGTAAAGAATTTAATTATTGAATGAAAATATGTGCATACCAACAATCTTTAACTCCTTTAGATCCGAATGCATGTAAGGGATTTTCTATTTTTGCTCATCCTTCTGCGATTAAGCCGGATAAAAAAAATTGGCAATGGGAAGTGTTACTTGGTGTGTCACACCCCTGTGTCTACTTAACACTTTATTATTAAACGATAGCAATGTTATCACACAGTTAACCTGCCATTCCTTGCTATTTAAGTGTGGCCTTATTGAAATATTGTTTTGTAAACACAAGATAATATATCAGCTAAATGTTTTAGTTGGGACAAGCCTGATAAGTGGGTGACAGCACTGAGGTTATGTTATGGAGCTGTGTCTGGAAATAGTAAGACGTCTAATAATGGATTGATGACAGATAGAATTTCAACCACAATAATTAGTTTTATTCGATCTAAACGTAAAATTGAATTGACGTGATATGAAACATGAATGTTAACAAATTGAAATAATTTGATAATTTAATTTTCAAACTGAAAGTTCTGCAGTGCAACTTCAAAGTTTTATAAAAGTTGTTTTCTAACTTTCGTAAAATTTGTTCAATTGAGCTTTAAAATTTTCTGAAATCTTTTGCAATCGTGGGAAGCATGATATTTAAAATACTTTGACTGTAACTGATCTGCTTGTAATTCTGTTTTTAATTAACGTTTAATGGTGTTACCAGGACAAAGTTGTGATAGTTTTCAGGCCACCTTTCACAGGTGGCATGGTTAGGATTATAATATCCAACGAACTCGACTCATGAGGTCATGCATTTAAATTTGTCTGACTCAATTTTACCGGTAAAATCAGCGAAAGATTTGAAATCTAAACCGACTTGTTTACCTCGCGTCCAAAGCAGAAGTTCTTTTTTTGATAATGAAAATATGTAAGTTTTTTCTGTTCTAAAATATGATGTTTACTTCTTCAGCACACGGAAATCGTATCAGAAGTCAACACCCAACTCCTTTATATACCCTTACGTACATAATTGATACGGATTCTGTGTAATGTTATCCAAATGAAATGTGTTTCTCCTTTGACTTGGCATAAATGACATCATAATCGTTGATGGCAAAGATTATCTACCAATTACAAACACATTAACACAAGCTACAAATACACTAATCATACATTTGTATTTGATAAAATTTGTATCTACATATACCACTTATTGTTGTAGACGCATATCGAAATGTAAATGTAGAAAACGGCATAATTCACACTTTGCTTAAAACAAACCAGAAAGACATTTTCACACATTTTTATACGTGACAAAGCCACTGAGTGAATACATTCACCAGCCAAATTTCTAAAAATAAAATAACATAAAACAAAATCTCATGTATTTTATCATTATATTTAACGCATTTCTTCAACAAAAGATCGCCTGATATGTAATTCATTTTTTGTTTATTGATGGATCAATACATTCAATACACTACAGTGTAATCCATTTAATGTGTGTTGAATCAAGATTCACAGTCAAGGATTCTTCTCATACATATTTAAAAGTTTATATAAGGGAATCAATAATAACATGTGTGGCAAGTATCAAATTATTTCTCTCTGATGGAGCATATTCTACAAAAGTAATAACGGCTCAAAGGTTACTTGGATTTGAGGGTGACTGTTCTGAGGCCTGGCTCAACAGTTTTCAATTCAGATTTGGAAAAACTGTAATTCACGCCTTGATGTTGTCTTATCTTAGCACGTCTTTCTATTTAAAAGATGAAAACTTCGATTTGATAACCCTAACTAACATTGTATTCAACAGCCAGGAATGTAATGTAAACTAGTCAACACATTTCATGTTTACGATTTTGTAATTGTATGCTGAACTGCAATATTAAATTGCAAGTGAAGGTAAATGACTTGTGTAACTTATATCTTACATAAATAATTCTCCAACTTAAATCATAGCATTTGAAGTCAGTTTAGACTCAATTGGTTTCTTCGTTTAACCAAACTAATCCGAGTAAAGTCAGTCTACCTGACATAAGCATTTTAATGTATATGGGAGCCCCTAGCCTCCCCTTAGTCTTAAAACTTCATATTTTCCTCTATGAAATGAAAAGTTACACTTGATACAAATTTATGACCAGAAACAGCCATTTGGTTGACTAAGTCCTCCCACAAGTCTAAAAAATGCATTCGTAAAAAAAGGCCATGCAAAAACCTTTGTAATTCATGCACTCTTGATTCGTATCATTTTGGAAGAGAATAAAGAAGAGAACGAAAGAATTTCCCTCTGTGCTTTTGATGTGTTATTGTTAAACTTCTGATACGAATTGCGTGTACTGACGATTTTTGGAACAAATTGTTTCAACCTTTGTTTCAACCTTTCTTTACAAATACCTATTTCAAAATAGTGATATCAGCGGGATCTTTTTTCAGTCAACTATATTGTTTAATTTAAACTTTAAAAGTCTTCACAGGTAACAATTTAGTACAATCTCTGCAAACTATGTTTTACGTTTGAAATGATTGTTCTTCATCCAGGTAAGAAAATTATTGCCTTCTAGAGCAACATTATCGCATTAAGTTGCCAGGCGTTTATTAGTAATTGGGGGTTTAGATAGCACGCATTACAATGAACGTGTATAATTGTAGACAATACAAATGCTTAATATATCCTGTAATCTCCCTCCGCCAATAGTAAACTTCCTGCTACTTGTTGAAAACATTAAAACACTTTTTGTTCTCAATAAAGAAAAAGATGTGACAATAATCTGTGCGAAGAGATGCTATCAATTCTTCTGTGTTAGCAAGGCTATTTCACCCTACCGATACGAAACTTGATAGAGATTAATTTCAACCCATTACACAGAATTAGTATCAAATGTGAATATAAGTGTACATAAGGGAACTCCCATCTGATACCGTGTTAAACTTCTGATAACAGTTTGCAATATTATTTTACCAGAGATAAATCTTATTTTTGAAGGCTTTTATTTTTGTAGTTGCATCAGGGTATGCAATTAGAAACTTTGGTGGCAATATTACGTAGATCTATTTAACAGACAAGAGGAGAACAGGAAAATTTAGATACTTCTATTTGAAAGTTTCAGATTTCTTCCAGACTTCATATCAATAACTACTGGACATATTTTAAAAAAACGTCATGACCTAAACTTCTCACGATAAACTTTTTACCAACTCACACGAATTAATTAAATATAAATCATAATTATATATATATCTGTATGGAAAATAATTATAATTATGCAGAGAAATAAAGCTCACATTATCATTTTATGAGGGTACTAATCATAGTGATTAGGAAAACTAACTCTAGTATAATACAGTTGATGTCACTTCAAAAGTATTTTCAAAAGGAATCACTTATTTAAAAAAGGCTCAAATTATTATGGGCAAAATGCCGTATGAAATTATAAATAGAGACATCCAACACTATTATTAGAGGCAGCTAAACTAATTGGACACTTTGTCCATCTCTTATTATAGAAAATGCGTGGGACAGAATGGCTACATTACATCATTTCATGATATCTGTCATTGCCGATTTATCACGCTTTTGGAATCTAAAACTTTTTAAAGTTCAAAACAAGTACTGGAAGTTAAGACCAAAGAGCAAAGACCAAAATCAAAGCCAAAATAAATTACTCAACCAGTCTATCTTGTCTATGTAAATAAAACATTTTCAGTTATTCCTACACAAAAAGCCATGAGAAGAGTGATTTCCATCAACTGCAAAACTATGCGATATGGATTTACACTTTGACGTTTTTGCAATACATACTGTAATATTATTATCATATGTAAAGTATATGTTTTATGTAATTACAACGTGAATATTTACCTTCAAACAACAGAATTTCACATTTGGCGCCACCACATGCCTATGAATTCCTTTATTTTCAATTATCCTAAATTTGTAAAAACATAAGACAGCTCTGTTGAAGTTCGCTGGCCTTAGTAAACTGAAACTATTAGAAACCTGTAAAACTTGTATTGTTACAAATTTAGGAAAATAGAGAACAAAGGAATTCATTCATATGTGGTGGAGCATAGTGTGTAATTCTGTTAAGTTGGCATCATATGTAATTGAGATAAACCAACCAAGAGTCATGTGCTAGTTCATTTGGCCAAAGTTACATTCACAAGACAAACGGTACAACATTCCTCTTCTATACTGTTAAGTAGTGTTCCATCATGATCCGCACACCATAGTGTTCTTATTTTCGAGAATCATTACACTGCACTTACTGACCATCTACTTTGGGGCTGAATTCGATTGATATTTATTGTTACCGAGTGTCAATTTGTATTCATTTCATTTACTATTTAGGCATCAGGAACTAAAATCTGTGCTTTGGTGATATTCTCAAACTGATTTAGGGATCAGCTGCAATAAAGAAATTGTACAGAAAACTGGAAAAAGTATTAAAAAGTGGATGACCTCTGCAACAATTTTCCTGACGAAAAACTGATCATTTCACACACACACGCACACACACACACACACACACACACACACACATGTACACACACACACACACACACACACACACACAAAAAGCCAGAAAATTAATTTGGAACAATACAATTCAACTTGTGCTTTTTCCATGAGCATCTGTCGTTGCCAGCTTTCTGTGTCAGTTGGGGAGCAATGGAAGTCCTTGTTCGTGTCAATAAAAATTCAAACTTTTTGAGGAGCACAGCGTAGAATCAATTTGTTTGATGGAGCATCTCAACTGCTAATCTAGTACTGACGCTTGCTGGCTGGCAGAGTTACAGCTGCATTGCTATTTGTATCATGAATATGCATTAGAATTAATTAGCTAAGTAGCTATCAGGCATCGGATTTTCGAGTACCTCTAATTATTGGAAATTGAAATTATTCCGAACTATGAGAACAGTTAATGGAATATTATGGCTAATATTACAACATTGTTTGCGAATCGTCCAAAAAACATGGACATACTTAGTGTGTAGCCTTTGTTAGGTTTCGTCAAAAAGGCATTTTTCTGTTCTTATTGGTCAAGATCAAGCAATTCACTTTTTTGTCACACAATTTTTTCGTCATGCAAGAGCAATGTTGTTAGTGTCTGGTCATTTACATATTAGTGTATGTACTCAAGATGCTTGCAGATACTAAAATATTCCAGAGTGAAGGCCACAGTACTCAAAATAGTTATCTGCCCAGATCAATCAGACATTTTCCGCAGCGGAAAAGAATGTAAAAGGGACAAAAGCACACACAGGCTATATGTCTTTTAGGAACTGTACAGCGTTTACTTGGGAATGTGTCATTTTAATGTAACATCCATTTTCTTTGACACTGGTCCAAGTCAAATATGTAAATATTTACATAACAACTGTTACGTCGTTTCCTTAATTGCTGTTATCGTAGCAAACAATAACAAGTAATGAGCAACTAGACAACTATCCACTTACATCATCAAGTTGAACAGTTAATTAATCTACAAGAGGAATCAAATTCTGACTGTTTATTTCCTGTCCTACATGAGTTTTATATCAATGTGATGTACGCTTGTCCCGTACTGCTAATAACATGAGTGCCAAGTCTGACTAATCTCTCTAGCCACTAACTGGCTATGGTGAAAGAGGCAATCCCACTCTAGTGTCCTACTTTAGGGCATAGTGCTACCGTCGGCATGGTAATCATTCACAACCAAATTAGATAATAATGCTAAGAGAGCAGCAGCTATGGCTGCCATGCAGTGAAATAAAGGAACTAAGACAAGGGTAACAATTGAATGCCACCAAGGGAATGGCTGCTCAAGGAATTAGGGATGTGCTGGCAGTCCTTCTCCTAGTAACTCTAACCAGGCAAAGGCAATTAGGGTACATGCCATGCTGTTATAAAGGGAAGCTCAATGACATCACCCTGGGGTGATGTTACCAAAGTGACATAGCTGATGTAGCATCATTTGAATGATGTCACATTGAATGCCTCCCCTTGCACATGCACACATGTGATAACCAGGCAGAAGTGCTATGAATAGATTACAGCTGGGTGCCACCCATCTATCGCCAAGGGAGTGATGCTAAGAGAGCATTGCTAAGTAGCGGCTCCAGCTGAGCATCGCCAAACGACCAAAAATGAGCTAGAAAAATGAGGAGGGGACCCTAAGCACATCACATCAATAACAGTTCTCGGGCATGCGTAAAGTGCACTTCATGAAACGTTTCGACTGGAGACCAATTTCCAGAAATCTTCCAGCCTACTACTTGAGAAATCAACAAGGAAATTAGAATACTTCATATTAACAGTTTGCACTTATTATCCCTCACGAGGCGCTGTGAAAAGAAATTCGTTTTTTTTCTTTCAGCCAGCATCTTGCTGTTAATTACTGCGTTAATTAATTACTGCGTTACACTTACAGTTACTTACATTATATACATAACGATTGGTAAAACTAAGCCTGGGACAGCTGGTTGTATTTCTGTAGTCAACTAATTAAGAATTAAGACTATTATTACATTAATTTAACTTTTGTTGAAAGTTGAGAGTGATACTCTTAATCCAGTGATACTTAATATTTGGTACCGAGCAAAAACTTGATCTATGAGTTTTCATTTTAAGATTCCAAACATTTCTTTGATGTTTGTTTTCGACTGTACTGCTGTATTGTACCGCTTGCAGTAGATAATTTTATATCTAAAATTTTTGTGATGGTGTGCTAGACAGCAATGGTAAAGTAAGGTGATTTTCTTCCGCCCACTGTTGTGGCAGCACCTGATGGGCAAAAATCACAAGCTACACTTCGTTCCTTCCTGGTTAAATCTTCATCTACCAATAAACTAAATAATTATCTAGCCCAAGGTTATACATTGGGTCGCAATTTACAGATTGAACGAAAGACCATTAACAGCTGTAAGTGCCGGTTAACTGGTTCACCACATAACATAGCAGTACGTAATTAGTTGATTTATATAATATTTGCACAGCATAGAGAGGAGCTTGTTTTCAAATGGGGGAATAATGTTGGTATGTTATTGAAGAAGGTAGAATTGAGTGCAGTCACACATCTCATGGAAACATCTCACAAATTCGTAAAGTTTGCTCCTGTACCTTAATTAACAAGGGTTTTTCTGTGTTTTAGTAACCAGTCTGGTATACCCATACTAATCAAGCAAATCGTTGAAAATTACCAAAATAAAAGAAGGATACTAATTATCTGCCTATTTGGCAATATAACATATGCCACAAATCACTATTGAAAATTTAGCATAAATTTTACTTGTACTTAGTGTTACCGCGCGTCACTTTCTCTCTGAGAATTGTTGGGGTTTGGTCCTATTTTAACGTTAGAACAATCTCGGCTTTGATCGAGACCAAAGCAAAGATCATTGCCAACAATTACAACAGGAACGGATTTGTTTCATTA
>JBCAUI010513647.1:0-12359 GCA_038406195.1 Haplosyllis anthogorgicola | reverse complement strand
GTCACATAAGTAAGCCATTGTGTCATTTGCAAATTCCTTGCCATTGTCAGATAATATTATGTTAGGGCAACCATATGTATAAAAAATGACGTGTTTTTAGATTCGCCACTGTCGTCACAAGGTTCAGCGTGGGGAGAAGCGGGCGCACCGACTGAAGATCAGTATGCCGAGGTGCTGGGGATGGGTTCTGCTGCCAAATGTGTTGCCTCCGACGAGTGCTACAAGTTGATTCTCATCCTGCTGCATCTCATGAGGTTAGACTAGTGGTTACGTTACTCTTCACCAGAAATTAATTTTCCTTTACTATGGGTAAATTCACGTAAGAATTCATAATACAGGTAATTCCGCTTAGCTCGAACCCTCAAGGGTAGCTCCAAAAAGTTAAATGATAATTATACAATAGAAAACCCATTGAAGGGACATTTTAAAAGGTTCGAGCTAACACCAAGTTGGAGTTATCCGTGTTCGAGCTAAGCAGGATTTCATGTACTCACTTAATAGTGCGTTGTTATTAAATATGAAAATGTGCATAATAAACGTATTGCAGGAAATACATCAGCATACACAACCTGAACGAAATAGAATCCGTCATTTATGGTGACGTAACAAACGTACAGGAACTTATCACTTCTACGTCACCACAAAACGGAAGGCCGGATGCTGACAGTGAGAACACTGCAAGTGTGCCAAACCACCAACTGAAGAAAGAAGAAAACATGAGAAAAACTCATTCTCAGATACAACATAAACATTCACAGCAAAATCAAGGCTCACAGGAAAACAGCAAACGTGACGTCACGGTGGCGTCAGAAGGAAATAATGACATCATAGTCAGAAGATCACACAGGGCGAGGAAAGTGAGCAAGAAATTGATGGATATTTATGATTCAAATGTTTCGGATAAAACTTCCACGGAACAAGGGCTGGTGACTGAAAATGAAGAAAATAAAGAAAATGTTCCGAATGACAAGAAGGTAGATGTATCACAGAAAGTGAAGCAGGACTTGAGGATGTTGAGAAGGCTGGAGTCTTGCGTCGAGAAACTGCGCAAGCATGTAGAGTACATAGGTGAACCTGGTGCTGTAGGAAAATGCGAATTTCTGTTTCAGTCCATGTTGATGTTGTGTCGGTGAACGAGAAATAAGGAAATAAGGTCAATGCAAATAAGTGGAAATGAGGAATTATTTGGGTTGTTGACAAAGCTTTTGCTACTGGCTCTTCACTGTGGATACATAATAAGTGAATAAAATTTTAAACTGAGTGTGTTAGTAAGATGATCACGCTGGTCTGTTATCGATATTGCTTGTACATTTCTGTTTTAGAGCAAAAATACACTGACGCTAGCTACTGCATATACTGAACGAACCACGAGATCAGCAGTCAATGGGGATAACTATCTTTCCGGTCAGAGTGGGTTGGATAGAAATCTTTTGAAAATATCCTGTTTCCGGTTCCATGTTAAAGTCACATTATAGTACAATTATTTTGGCAGGCCATGTAGATATATAAACGAGTCTGAACATTCGGTTGTCAGTGAACAATATGGATCTTCGAAAACTGATTCATGTTGGCCTTTTATTCTTCATGTGTTCAGCATGTGTGGTCAACTCTCAGATGAGAGTAGCAGTTAAAGGGTGTTGGGAGAGGTAAGTTCTCTTAGTTGTGTGTGATTGCACGATGAAGGTAAGGATTCAAAGATGAATTCAATTTATCGAAATATCTATGACAGTTATATCTGACGATTTACTAGATCAGCTTTTTGATTTGATGATGGCTCTTAATACAATAATGGAACAAAGACTTTCGTCACTAGTTTTTAACGTAATCATACAATGCAGTTTTTCCAATGCCCTGTTTATTTACTTTTTAACATTTTTTCTTTTTATCATATTCTATATTATTCAGTTTTTGTGCTGTATTTTTGGTCCAAGAGAAAATTAAACACAATTGTTTCACTCAACCAAGACTTTGTTATGTGTTCGCGTTAGGTAAAATGAACTATTGTCTAGTTTACAAAAACAATAGTTAAGGATAACAATACATTTACAATTCGCTAACTAGGACGGTGTACACTTACACGCAATAAGAAAAGTCACCTGCATCATCTGCTAGCACTGCAGTTAGATCTAGAAGGGAAATTGCCTCCTGCAGGCCTTTGTACTTGCGGCTCAACCGTAATGGGTTTGTACATATGTGTTTAATAAGCAAATATGTCAGACAGCGATGAAAATAACAGCGAATCTGAAGCGACACCAGCAGGTACTAAATGATGCAGATCAAAATGTATTAAACAACAATCTTACAATTACTAATTCTTTATTTTCAAACATGTTGCAAGCCTAACAATTGAGTGCAAGCGAATGTGAAAAATCTGTTAAACTTGTTGATAATTCAACACTATTTCATGCTTTCCGAAACAAAATACATGTAAAGGTGGATATTTTACAACCTCAGATGAGAACTTTGACGTAACAGTATCCGATGTTGAAATGGTTGAAAACAACGATGACGATGCTGGTCTTTCAAGTACCCGTAAGCAGTCCACTAAACCGGGAACATTTCGTCATTCATACATCAGCAATGTTGACCCATGTTCATTGCCATAGAACACAAAAGCTGAATTGAATTTGAATGGAGAAAAGGTGTCCATAAAAGGTAGTTGTGACCAGGCCATTATGACAGAGCAAGCACAATGGAAATACAGTAAAACTCCTCCTTTACGGTCAGCCATTTTGCTCAATAAATTTTGCGGTGTATTAGAAGTGGCCGTAAAGGAGAACTGCATTTTGGTACAGTTGTTAAAAAAGTGTTTGGAGCCAACATGGCTGTAAACCAGGAGTGGCCGTAAAGAAGGGTGGCCGTAAATGAGGAGTTTTACTGCATGTGGAATCAACCTGATGCAACCAAGGAGGTGGAGGTGCCGTGGCCGAATGGTTACCGCGTCGGACCTTAAACCCACATGTCGTGAGTTCGAGTCCGGGTGGTGCCGCTTAGTCACAAAATAATTTCCTTAAGCAAGAAATTAACTCCACATTGCCTGTGAGCTCTGTAGTATAACGGTTAGCACTGTTACGCAGGCAGAGTAGTGATGTTGGGCAGTGTCTCAGTAAATCACAGCCTTACCAGACCAAGGTGTAAAATTGGTACCAGCCCTATGTGGGAAGGTTAGGAAACATTGTGCGCGACCCTACGGGGGATGTTTAGCTGCCGCCTAATCTCATCACCATGAGGTGATGGCTCACTTGAGGGATAGCTCACACCAAGGTTGGGTGAGTTCTCGGGTGAGTTCCTGGCTGGGAAGTTACAAGTTGTAAAGCGCGTTTGATAAGCAATGTGTGCTTGAAAATTCGCTATAACAAGAATAAATAACTTTAACTTTAACTTTAACCAAACCATACTGATGCAACCAAAATGCAACAGAAGCTCAGATTTTTAGCACAGCTGAAAGCGTTCAGCTGTGCTATACCAATCGTCATGTCGTTGTAGTTGTACATGTTGTTGTTGTTGTAGTTGTTGGCGTCGGCGTCGGCATGGTAAACAATTGTACTAAAAGCTTTCAAACCATATAAATCATGTATTCTGACTTCACAGTTGCGTTGGGCATCTCGAATCGCCAAAAATCGACGGGTCACACGCCTATGTTTCATCGAAAATTAAGTGAGATATTGCACTTTTTCTGTTTGAGGAAAACTGCTTATGGTAGAGACTTGAAACCACCGCCAAAAGATTTGGCATGCCCCAAAACCTATATGTACAAATTTTCAGGCCATTTCAATGTTTTTTTCCCAGTCAAAATCAAGAAAAAGTTAAATTTAGAGTATTACGGAATAGAAAAAAAACAGAAAATCTTAATTTTCACTGGAAAAAAGTGGCTGAAATGGCTTGGAAATCCTATTATACAGGTTTTGGGGTGTGCCGATTCTTTTGGCAGTAATTTCAATTCATGATGAATGGTTTCTGAGATATCACACTTTTTCTGGAAAAAGTGGTCCAAAATGGAGTAAATCCATTTTTAACCCTTAAAACCTGCCCAAATATATGCTTTTTACCCAGAATGTACCACTTTGTATTGAACTATACTGCTTTTTACTCAAAATGTGTCACTTTAAATTCAACTATGGTGCTTTACCCAAAATGTGCCACTTTAAATCGAACTATTCTCCCTTTTACCCAAGACACATCACTTTAAATTAAACTATGGTACTTTTTACCCAAAATATGTCACTTTAAATTGAACAATGCTGCTTTTTACCTAACACATGTCACTTTAAATTGAACTATGCTGCTTTTTACCCAACACACATCACTTTAAATTGAAGTATGTTGCTTTTTACCCAAAACATGTCACTTCAAATTGAAGTATGTTGCTATTCACCCAAAACATGTCACTTTAAATTGAAGTATGTTACTTTTTACCCAAAACATGTCACTTTAAATTTCACTATGGTACTTTTTATGCATGACGCATCCCTTTAACTTAAACTATGCTGCATTTAACCCAAAACATGTCACTTTAAATTGAAGTATGTTGCTTTTTACCCAAAGTATGTCACTTTAAATTAAACTATGGTGCCTTTTACCCAAAATGCATCACTTTAAATTGAAGTATGTTGCTTTTTACCCAAAAGATATCACTTTAAATTGAAGTATGTTGCTTTTTACCCAAAACATGTCACTTTAAATTGAAGTATGTTGCTTTTTACCCAAGATGCATCACTTTAAATTGAACTATGCTGCCTTTTACCATACGCACATTAAATTAAACTATGCTCCTCTTTACCCAAAATATGACACTTTAACTTCAACTATGTTGCTTTTCACCTGAAATGCATCACTTTAAATTTCGGTATGGTACTTTTATGCAAGACGCATCACTTTAAATTAAAGTATGTTACTTTTTACTGAAAACATGTCACTTTAAATTGAAGTATGTTGCTTTTTATCCAAAATATGTCACTTAATTCAAGTATGTTGCTTTTTACCCAAAACACATCACTTTTAATTTGACTATGCTCAGTTTATGTCACTTTGGTGCTTTTTGCCCAAAATGTGTCACTTTACATTGAACTATGCCACTTTTATCCCAGAATGTGTCACTTTAAATCTTGTTTCATTCAGTAGATGTGTTTTTTCAGAACTTTTAATATTTATGAAGTTTTGTTGACAGATAATCAACTAGAGGGCTTTCAAGAATTGAGGTTGTAGGAGAATGGTTTTCTGAAAATGACTTCAAGTTAAAATCAACAAATATCACACATGAAAATAATGCATAATTACTAAATTTTGTAATATTTCAAATGTGTGGTAGCTGGGCTTTCAGCTGTGCCATAAGCCCCCCGGCTTTCTTGTTATTGTAGCGGAAGGAAAGCCAAAAATCGATGAGATTAGTGCCATCTTCCAACTACCAATTGCATTTACACAGAAATTGTAGGAGTAATTTTGTTTTATCCTTGAAAGTTTTTCTAAATTTTTTATTATTGAAGGAAAAGCCCCAATTTACATTGCAATAACATCTTGCATATAGTACCAACATATTGCATTATTGCAATTATCAATTGCAATTATACAGAAATTGTAGGAACAATTAGTTTGATTCTTAATTTTTTTTCTAAAATTTTTACTATTAAAGGAATAGCCCAAATTTACATTGCAATTATCCTTGAAAGTTTTTCTATTTTTTTTATTATTAAAGGAATAGCCCCAATTTACATTACAAATATGTCCAGCATAAAGTACCAACATATTGCAACATTGCAATCATCAATTGCAATGACACAGAAATTGTAGGAACAATTTGTTTGATCCTTGATTTTTTTTCTAAAATTTTTGGGAGCACCATACACAGCAGAAAATAAACTTTCGAAAAATTATTTTATATTGTACAAATGAAGTCGAAAAGTAAGATGGAAGCACTAGCCAATCTGGGCTAGTGGGAAAAAATCAGCGTTACATCAGTGAGGTCCAAATATCACAGCACCAATGTAACAAGACTAAGCACATCTTATACGAAGGTTCTCCTCTTGTAGCTCATAGTACAACAGGACTAATTTACCTAAATTGTTTGCCTAATTAGCTTGAGCTGACTCGAAACTCGAGCTTAAAACATCGAGGAAACGCCTCGAGTTGACATCCCTACCGCAAATGAAGCAAAATGTTGCGAAATTTGGTAAGCGGATCCAGACAGACGACGATGTGTTTGGTCTACAACTTTTGAAGTCAATGGCTATATGTATTATCAAAATGCACTTTTGTGTCATCGCCAGCCTTTACAGATGCTTGGCCAGTATAACCCCATAACAACCACCTCACACCCCCAGCAAACCCGACCCCAGCATTGGCGGATCCAAGATTTCACAAATTTTGGCACAAAATTGTCAAAAACTACATGAAAATAAAGAATTTTGGGGCTGTAGGAGGGGCCGCATGCCTCTGGATCCGCCAAGGCCCAGCACACCCACCTACGTGTGGTACAGACGTGTAATAATTACAGATTTGTTCATTTGTTCTTGTGATATTTTAAATAACGTAAGTCGTGTAGTTAGATTGTGTCATTTTCCCAATTGCACTGTGCCGTATTTGTATTCAGGATTGATTAATTTTTCCAAGATTTACTGTGTATTAAGTATACATAAATGTGTACTGATACTGCAAGTTTCAAGAACTTTGATCAATTATTTCTCATTTTCAAATCAGTTTTACACAGCTGCATGTACGACCACACGCGGTTTTACGCTTGCCGATATTTTTCATTATTTTAGGATTAATCTCAATAAATCAACTGAACTTGAATGTAAACTGTCAATCTTGATATATTTACCTTGCAAGAAGACATTGCCAATCCAAGGCGCTTTACAACTATTTCATTTCCCAGCCAAAAATTCACCCCAAAATATTACATATACTTAGTACAGTTCCATTTGTTTTCAGTGACACTGAACTTTGGTCTCTCGCAGAAGATGTATTTAAACGTGCTAAGTTGCTATTTCAGAAATGAAGTGAGATAAAAATCTCTTCACCTTATAATTTGCATGATGTAACGCATAGACACTTACTTCACTTAGATTGAAAGTGTTAAAAAACGTTTTACACCAACCAAACAGGGTGTATACAAATTCCAATGGCCGTGCATTCCACCAAAGTGAACAATTCACAAACTTTGATTGATTGTAACCAAAAGTATATCAGCCAGTAACATAAAAACTCAGCTTTATTTTATTACATTTTAGCAGTTGGAAATCTGCCTGTGACTGTAATCTGCACTGCGCACATGCTGTCATATCGGGGATCCTGTAACGCTCAGTTCAAGTTTGTGTTTTGAGTTTGTGTTTCTCGGTCTTTTTGTGGAAGATCTTAAATCCAACCTAATTATGTATATTTAAGTTCAAATGTACTCTAGTCTTTTTACAGAAGATTGTTAAATCCTCCTCAATTTAGATTTTTTTAGTTCACATGTACTACAATGTAAACAAAGACCCTGAGACCCCTGGAAATGTCCAGAACTTTATTGAGGGGGATTAAGACATCCATCATAAAATAATTCAATCATACATGGTTTGTATACATGCATTGAGGTGTACTTAAGCATCCCCCATAAAGTTCTGAGAATTTCCAGGGGTCAAGGCTTTACATGGCTCAAGAAGTAACGGGAAGAAAGCCTTTAGAAAGCCCACACTGGGTGATATAAGATAGGACCCAATTATTGATATTTGCAATGAAGACCAGGTCAGGAAAGCCAACAATGACAGTACTTTGGTGCCTGGTTTAAGGAAGTCGTATCTGACTAGGGACCCTTGGACTAGACTTCGAGTGACCCCCGCAAAAATTTTGCAAGTAGGCTTTAATTTTTGAATCAGTACATGTAGCATGTAAAAACTTTTTCACACACATACAGGTATCAAAGCAAAATAACCTTTCTCATTTTCTTTTCATCCCCTGTTTAAAAAGCAACCAAAGATGCTAGCTGCACTGGAAAACAAAAGAAACCTGCAAACTTTAAAAATGTTTGCGATAATTAACCACCACAAGAAACCTGCTTAAAAACCGGAAAAAAACATCTTAGCAATGATCTAGCTTGTCTCTAAATTGTAAAACTGAAAAACTATACATCACAGATGTCACACTCCCACTTACTCACATAACCCCACAGCACCCCTAACCCTACTCAGCACAGCTACGCCATCTACTAGCTGTACAAGCATGGCACCCACACAGCAATAAAGCATAAGAGACAGCATACAGCTATTACTTCTTATTACTGTACCAGAACATAAGACTTACAGATATGGACAACAGACAGGTGCCTTTCTTCACAAACATCAACGATTAAAATATAAACACCAAAATCTTCACGAATAATTCAGTATCAAGCTTGTCGTTAACTTGCTGCCACATCATATACAAGGCTCAGTGCATAAGTCTAATTAAGCAATAGGATAGTGTTATAGCGCTCTTTCACTCTGAAGTTACGTAAATTTGTTCCTCCTGACTATCCCAATTGACTGACACTTCAACAAAGCCAAAGTAAAAGCCAACGACAATAATCAAAGAGTGAAGATTTATGTTAGATTTGATGAAAACTCGCTTTGCTTTGAAAAGACCTAACTGTCGCTGAAAGATTTGGGGAATCTCCAACAATTATGTCAAAATTTGTTCAAATTTGACTTCAGAAAATGCAATGCGCTGACATAGGAATGCCTATGAGATTCTCCTGGAGGGATTAACCCTCAGCCCGTAGGGCTAGCAGGCCCTGCAGTAATATCCGTCCTGGGAATAATACCCAACCAAACATGCATTTGTTTCAGTATTAGAGTGTCACTTTACTATAGTCCATTAAATCCTCTTATACTCCACTGCATCCTGGTAGGGTAAACTGATAATTACCTCAGCAGATACACAGGGTGCTGATTGCTGATTGTCCACTTCAATGCAGCAGAGGTAACCAAAGCTGGATAAGACTGAGCCTTCTCCACAGGTTTTCCTTACTGCAAGTTTTTTATGAATGGATCAAATATTAGACAGACTTCAAAGAGAACTTCACCAATAATTGCCCAACCTTGATGAGAACGCCTATGCCAATTGTTTATACCAAATATGAACCTCTAATCTGCCGAATCTTAATATTTAAGCATTAATTTGTCCCAATTAGATGATATTACTTCAGTCAACTAAAATAAGCCCAAATTAACTGGTTTTAACAATAAACGACCAAAATTCATGCAGAAATGGATGAAATAGGTGTCGTTTTGGGTTCCTTTGCTATATTGGGATGTGGATCTATCAAGGCTTCATGCTAACAATAGGATCAACGGCTCTTCTATTGTTCCATGCAATTTCAATGGGGAAACGAAAGATAGTACAAACTATGCAATCTATTGTACTAAACGAAATGGGATTTCTTCCTATGGTTAGGATTTGAGTTGGTGAACAATAATAGAGGGGAAATACGTGATTTCATGCTATGTTGTCACCTGTACTGGTGAATCTATTGTACTAATCATCTTGGACTGAATTCTATTGTTCTGGAATTGATCTAAATTTCATGCTATGGATCATATTAGGTGGGAACGACATCCTACCATCTACCAGCACTGAATTTAGTGCTGACAATC
The DNA here is from genome assembly GCA_038406195.1 of Haplosyllis anthogorgicola. Taxonomy (NCBI): domain Eukaryota; kingdom Metazoa; phylum Annelida; class Polychaeta; order Phyllodocida; family Syllidae; genus Haplosyllis; species Haplosyllis anthogorgicola. Next base: position 2,751 of record JBCAUI010513647.1, on the reverse strand, counting down.
AACTTTAAAAGCAAATTCATCCGACCTTACAAATTTCACCAAAGGACAATAGACTCTATTGTGCCGGGGTTCAAATCAGTCAAATTTCATGCTCTGTCGTTAGACAATAGATTTATACCTTCCTATCCATCAGGAGAATGCACGGGAAGCTCCTGCACAATGGTTGAAACCTCAAAGATTCAGCAGAGAACAATAGACTCTATTGTATAAGATCTATTGTTCCTATTCAATGCCGGAATCTAATCAAAACCAATGTATTAAATCATTAACGAGTCACCCTTTATTCCCTGTGAAAGAATCTTTAAAATCTGCCCTCAATTTGATAAAATAATTCTTGTTATTCTCCCACTGACAGAAATCAATCAAACCAATCTATTCAATTTGTAACAAGAAGTATTTATTTCCTCTCACATCAGTTGCTAATCTACCTAAACATCAATTACAAGAGTGTGTTGGTATAACTTAAACAGAGGAGTGGTCCCCTGGGAAGATAATCACTGAAGTAATCCCCTAAGTCAACAGTGGCCTAATGCCACTAAACAAATAGGTAGCTAAGTAGATTGGATAATCTGACCACACATTGACTTCAGCAAATGATATGGGTAGTGATTTACCAGTCTGTGCTAAGGAATTTGACAGCTCTGTGGCTGAGTATTTTACAAATGTCAGAATAATTGAGATTTTAATGGTTCTAACTGTTGGATCTTGATCAAACTTTCAGAATATGTTTGTAAAATTATGTTTTATCAGAATTCGATCCGGTTTAATTTAATAATGACTCTTAGCACAGTTGGGATATCACTTCCATTGTTTGAGTTATAAACCCACAGGGTTAAATTATTAATAATTCGAATATTTTTATGATTAATACGGGGTTTTGTAGCCCCGGAAAAGCCCTTTTATTTGCCGTATTAAACATCTTAAAATTCAAAATGGAAGTATGATTTAAAAATCTGGTTTACTTTTCCAGAATAATTATGTCTCTTTACTTTAACGCATGATATTAATGATTTAAAAATGGCAAATTATTCCTAAAATACTGTGCAATAAACCCTAAAAACCGCGGTTTAATTACCTTACTCCTTCTGGGTATAATGCACATAAACCCTCAATTATGAGTCTTGTAATGATGTAGATTTCTTTAAAACTCATCATTTTTTGCTTTATTTTCGCTAGAACGCTTGTAATTGAGTGAGAGATCTGGGATTTTATGCCTCAAAACCACCCTTTAATTTAGCTATTCATATTCATAATTTTATGGTAAAATCTTTGAAAATAGACAAACAACAGATTTATAAATATATGTGTATTGAAAACCCTTAAAATATACAATAAATAATCAATATTCGTTAAAATATCACTGACCTGTACAGATGCAACTGTTCTGAGATGATTCCACCAAATTCTTTAGTTTCACAAATTAAATCCAAAGAGAAAGACACAGATCTTATCCCCAGAGTATGCAGAGAAGAACTCCCCAGAGAGGCTGTGCCCCATGCTATTTATACAAAATTTTGACTAATTTTCCTTATCATCTCAGTGGACAAGTTGCATATGTACAGGTAGCATTTAATTTACTCTATTTCATGGTATTATTTACAATTTTCGCTTTATTAATTAAAACCATTAATTTTAATGAATAAGTTCACAAAATAGTCCTTTGTGATTAGGTTTTACCCTGATCAAGCTGATTGATTGGTCAACTTTTGGTGATCAGGCTGACATTTGTTTATCTATCTGACCTGTTGCATCACCAAGAAGCTGGATTTTACCACTGAACTAACAATGAACTTCAATTTGTTTATTCTAATCAAATTGATTAGAGAGGTTTAGCTGTCTGTTCCTTTACAAAAACGTTGCGACACGACATTTCATGTACAACAAAATCACCTCCCTCTAAGTCCGGCTGGCTCCGCTCAGCCACGCGCCCCTCCGACCTTTGGACCGAATCGCGTCCTCTCCAGGCAAGGTCCACCTTGCCTCGTCTTAGGGTACGCCTCTTCGTCAGTAGTTCGTCTCAGGAGTGTTAGGCGTATATTTGTTGTAGCGATAGCCGTTTCGCTCATTAAGATGATTTTTACAATTATTAAATGTTACAGTGGATAACCAGCTCCTTTAGACTCTGTGAGGATCTTTTTGTAGAGATTTTGCCCCTGAATTTAGTTAAACCTGTTCACTGAGTCAAGAGTGGGATTCCCTCATTGTGATCTTTTGACTTGCTCTTTGCCTCTTAACTCTTCATGCCCTTTTGTTGGTGTATCACTTTAGTATTTTGTCCCTCTTTGGACTTCCTTTGATTCATCTTGAATCTAGGATTCTCGAATAATTTAATCCATAGGTCAAAGGTTCCGTCACCTTCGTGTCAGAATTCCTTCAACCCATCACGGCCGAAACCTTTTTATAGGGTTAATTTGAACCACGCACCGAGAGTTCCATCATCCTCATGTTAGAGCCCCTCGGCCGTCAAACCAAAAGGTAACTTCTGTTGGATCAATTTTAACCACGTGTTGAGAATTCTATCACCTTCGTGCTAGAATCTCTCAACCGTCAAACCAAAGGGTAAATTTTGAATGACACACCTGTTTTCTGAATGGGTCTGTAGTAAGTACCTCTACTTTCTTTTGTTGGCCAGAAGAGTTTTCGAAACTCGATTTCGTCTTGGGTTTTTGTCAATGGACAGACTTCAGTTAGAGTATCCGCTAGAGTGCGTAGACTGCAGGCAGAGTTCCACCAGAGGCAGCACAGGCATTC
>JBCAUI010513636.1:0-12360 GCA_038406195.1 Haplosyllis anthogorgicola | reverse complement strand
AACTTGTAAAAATAGAAACTAAGACAAAATGAAACAGATGATAACCATCAAAATAGAAACCAAGACAAAACGAAAATGTCTTGTTGCTGTTTCAGTGGTTATGACGTCATTCGGCAGACGTAACGCCGTTTCTAGTTTATTCATTTATGGTTCCACTAAGTGCCCACATGTCTCACAGATTTGGTGTAGGCCACTTTTGATAATGCGTCACTTCATTGACTTGTTTTTGAATATTTTTTTGGGACACTCGTTTAATTTGCTGTAAATTCATATATTCAAGTCAAATACCAAAGTCTTTAATAATTAATTACAGTTATAAAGAATTCATAGTTTCAATGATGTCCTTTCAGTAGATGTTACTGGTCACTTGTAATTAAATCATAGTTCTGATTAATCCCTTCTTCACAGCTGACCAGACTCGTATGCCAAAATCCACAAATGCACGGTCTAAATATTGAGCTATGCTTAATTTCAGTTGAGTAAAATTGCTGATGTAACGACAAGAAAAGCAGACTTTCTACCTAATTTTGTCTTTAGAATTCAAAATTAAAATTAAGATTTCTTTAACAAAAGTGCAATTAAACGCGCGTCTGTTTTCTATTGGCCAAAAAAATACCTAAGTAAGATGAAAACTTAAAGACGACCGTCTGCCTTGCTTAAAATATAACTAAATTAAATTTTAGACACATTGGACACAAGAAATGAAAAGCTATGTAAATGTTCTTTTTGTGAATTACGAAAATAGTATTACGGTAGCAGCAAAAAAATTAAAGAAAAGCTGCAAAAATTCCTAGTCTTATTTCCACTTCGGAGAAAATGGTTGAGATTTTTCATGTTGCGGTGGCTGCGCGTTTTGAAGATGAAACCCTAAACTGCCAATACACGCGTCAAACAGAGAATTAATACCAATGGCCTTAAATTACCTGGAACAAGTTGCAACATTGAAAGACATTTTGAAATTTACTCAGGAGCAGAGCTCACAGAGTTGAGATGATTTGTTGTTTTACTGTCCAGACCACGTATAAACGCACAGTGTTACGTTACAAGTCGCACGTAAACTTCATAGTTAATTCCAAAAATATATCTGTAACATCATTAAGAAAATGAAAAATAGCTGCGCAACAAAATGTCTATCGAATGCAGGGGCGGATCCAGGATTTCCCGTTGGGGGGCGCGCCCGGCGGGCGCCAACCCTATTTTCGCCCAAAATTTAGCAAAAAGTGCATGAAAACGAAGAAAATTTGGGCCGTTGGGGGGGCGCGCGCCGGCGGTGCCCCCCCCTAGATCCGCCAATGGAATGTTGCAGGAACGGTATCTAACATCATGACGCCATTCTTTATTTGATGCCGTAATATAAGCAAAATGAATGTTATGAAATGTAAACAAATATATCCACATTTTACCATTTCTGCTGGTTCATATTGTTTCACCATGCAAAGAATTTGTATGATGTTATCAAATAAAGACGGCCCTTGTATGGAGGACCGATTCGTTAGCCTGATAAAACATGGCCTTGATACCCTTCAAGAATTGGACGAGAATTGAAGACAAAAACGCAATAATATCATAACCTTCACCTTTAACTTTTGTCATCAGCTCCATTATCCCTTTACATAACTTGAAAACTGTGTTTGTTCCAACATGGCGTGATTTACCTAGGCTGGTGTTGACTTTCAACTTCCTCAACATCTCCCTCTTTGACATTCCATTACATAGTTCAGTTGGAGAGAATAATGCATTACGCTACGTCAGGCCCGTTGCTAATTTACTAATGGCCTGTCCAAATGCCTCGTGTGCGCGTTGACAGATCACTGAGATGCGTTTTAGTATTTACTGATAGTTCGTCCCAAAAGCGTAGCTATGTTATGGCAGATTAATGGTACACAATCAGTTCATCATTTCAGGTACTGGAATAGAATCATTTAAAAATTTTCTGTTGCAATAGGATTAACATTTTAGACACAGGCTTTGATGCTGTGAAAAATTCCAAAAACCTTAACAAAAGCAAGGTTCCTGTTCACTATAGCTAGAACAAGGTACGTGAAACTTGTGTCCGGCTGCTTGCTAAAACCCGCATACATATTGTGCATGCTCCTGTTAGCAAAGGGTATGTAAGGCAGAGGTGAGTAAACGACAAATCTACCCTGGCTCTGAAGCCCATTGGTAGGGTCAACCCCAGTCCAAAATAGGGTGCCAGTGGCTCCATAAAATAAACATTGGATCACCAGTTTTTTTCTTTAAAAAAGAGGACACACTGCATAGAAACTTTATGGTGCAGCATAGGGTAAATGCTTACAATAGAAATTCAAAAGCACATCATGGAATTCCTTTGTTCTTTCTTTTGTTCTGTACGTTTACAAAATGATAAGAATTTCAGGAGCTGGAACCTTCATTTTGTGATTGGAACCTGTTGCAACACGACACACGAGCTAATTTCATCCACTATTTTGTGATATCGAAGTGGGCTAATCATAATGACGAAGCCTGGGTTCATTCATGAATGTTTGATGCATTCACTGAAAATAAGATAACGAAAGTGCACTACGCCTAACTACTTGACTTGATTGCACTGTATTGGTTTTTACGTATTCTGCGAAATCATTAAACGAAGAGAAACTTCTGTCGCTTTTTCTGTGACATTTGATCTTTTAGCTAACTATCTTAAATTAATGGGTTGTACATTGGTACTATAGCAATGTTTGCATTAAGTCAAATAGAAATAGCATCATTCAAGATAATGAGGATATTATATGTATTTAGTAAAAATCAATCTCTATCAACATTTTGCACATTTTGTAATTCCTGTTTCATTATTTCAATCTTCCTCTAAACGATTAACACAAATAAATTATTAAGGGAAATGCCAGTGTATCTTGGCCTTGTCAATTGTATTATCTTGATGATATGTGACAATTATACTAAACAGGCTAAATGCCATAGATTTACTTCCATTTCAATAATGGTTTTGCCAGGATGTGTATTCTTTTGACAAAAGAAGCCTCCTACTTTGCTAAGTGCATTGGATTCCTCAGTGTCAATATGTTCAAATAGTGCGCAATGTGGCATTAAACTGGTCTCATTAAGTCGCAGAAAGGTTACTTCCGAACCTTTCAAATGCAAGATTTCCTTGTGCTGCATAATCTGGCAAGCTCACTTATAATTCAGAAATTGTGTTATTATCTACACCGCTTTGTGTAGAAAGTAGATTACAATTTTGACACTTAATTTCATTCTATGCATTTTTAAATTTTACACCTGATTTCATTCTGTGAAACATTTTAATTTGACAATTCATTTCAACCAAAGCATTTCAAAAATCGTGAATTTTCAAACGAACTTTTATTGGAGATGACTCCATGAATTTCAAATTAGACACTGACACAAAATTTAAATTCTTTGATTTTTGAAATTTCAAATTTAATATTATTCTACCACTACAGATTCAAATTTGGTTCATAATTCATTTGATTTTTGGAATTTGAATTTGAATTTCATTCCATGAGTCTTTAAATTTGACACTTCATTTCAACCTATGCATTTCCAAAATTATAGTTCCAAAATTACTCTTCACCTATCCGAGCTACAACTGTTGGAACAGCTCTAAAGTCAATAGAGATGAAGCTGCTAAGAATGCGTGTAAAACTGGGTATTTATTTACTAAAGGAATCGTAAGCTACCGCCTCACACGTAGAGCACAGCTTATACCTCTACCACAGACAAACAAACCAAAGCGTTACATTCCAAGGATACAGGCATTGAGCTGGATATGTACACATGTACACACGCACAATAGGAGTATTTATTCTAATATAAATTAGAATGAATAGCAATCTGAGATGTGTTGAGATGATGCACACAAACTCACAACTTGTGCGGAAAGTGTAAAGAGACAATGAGGTTTAAGTTAAGGTGAGACAAAAAGTTTTCTTTTATTTTTGTTAGTAGACAGGTGAAAATGTTTTGAAAGTATTTGATAAGTGTGGCTGGCTGCCTGTTAACACCCATTTTTAGTGTACATCCCCGTTGCGCAAAACGTACGTACTAAATCAGAAGTCACTCTAAGAATTGTGACGAGCAAGTGATATCTACCCTGCTTTTGAGCCTCTGTGCAGAGTGACCCCCAAGACCAAAATAGAGGTTACCAGTGGCTCCATAAAATGGATCTCGGTCCATCAATTTAAAGAACAGAAAACAACAGAAAATGAGGCTACACTGTTTTTGGCAGGAAACGAATATCAACATCTGTTTTTAGCAACCATAGATGAAAATAAAACTAGAAATTTTCTTTTGTGCTTCCACATTGTGGAAACAACAGAAATACACACTTTGTGGTTATTTGAAAGACATGACCAGTAGTTTTTGGTAAAATTGCAGCATGACATAATAGTATAATAATATCATATTTTTGAACCATATGACGTCAACAGCACTAAAGTGAAACATTTTAACATTCCAATACTGAAGAAAAATACAATCTACGAATTATGGTTCACATTTTACCAAATATTCTGTAAAAAACAGAAATAAGGGATTGAAAATTGCATTTGATAAAATATAGTTCATTTCCTTGCGAATGCAAAGAAATATATCACTGGATTTCTTGTAACGCACAAAAGATCAATATTAACCTGGCAATAATCCTTTAAATTTACGTAATTATGCTATCTGTTTGGAACACCTGCACTATTGGCAGTCATTTAGTCTATCAATGTCAAAAATTAAAAACGGGTTCAATGTCAGAGGGTGCAAATAAATTAAGACAACATTAATACTGTTTCGAACTCTAAAATGAAAGAAGGCACTTATGTGCTACTGCCGGGGATATTACGGGCTATGCACGTAAGCTCCGCCCCTAACGCCCCTAGCTAACAGCTGCAACTAGGCAGAGAGGGCATTAGAGACCAGGGTACCACAGAGGTAGAACCTACTAAGCAGTACGTAGCAGGCTAGACAGCCAGTAACACGCAACCTAGGCTTAGCTACTTACTACACTACAATTATGGATGAGAATGCGTTTAGCTTCTTTTTTCTTGTTTTTTCAAATCAACCATCAAGATCTTTCTTTGGGGCTATTTGTACCTTTTATTTCGGATTTGGCTGCACCTCGGTAGTATTAAAGTTAAGCTGTAGCTCGTTTAGCCATTGATGTGTGCTCTGAGGTTTTGCCCCTCTCTCTAAATGACTGCTGTGTGTGCGCTGCGACATAAACCATCTTCTGCGATGTGCTGTGTACGGGATATTAGCAGCTGCCCTTTTGGCCAGAGAGAATGCGTGTTACCTTCGGTAAGAGCGGAAACACTGCTCTCAAGTATGTTGTTACACAGCTGCAATAAACAATTACAAGACCTTCAGATACGGAATTGACTTTAATACTTTGATGTAGTTACAACAATCTAATCTTTTAACATAATCCCCAGTAGACGGTCATGTATTGATTCGCGTCCTGTGCCCCTAATCCCCTAAACACTGATTGGCTGGTAATCACCTTACGTTGCACAATACCCTGATGAGACAATCATGTCTCAGGTGCCATTTAGTGCCATTTCAATCCACAGCAGATTAGCGCCGGATTATTTTACTTGATTGAGGATTATAATCTCTCTAAGTTTTATAAATTTCTTGTGCTGAATACACGCAGCATTGCTTCGGTACTTTAGAGCTTTTGTCCTCCAGACACAAGTTATGGTGGCCCGTTGCTATTTTGATGATCATGCAAGCATAAGAAATTTTTTTTTCAAAAATGGTTTGCCAATCATTTAATAACAATAGTGGTGAAATAATTTTGTTTCTTAAAATATCACTATAAAAAAATCGTCACTGCATAAATTAAGTGCACTTTTGGTGCAGGTTGGTGTGGTACCGGAAACACTGATTCAGTACATTTCAATCCAAAAAAAAATACTAATATCATTTCAAATCCGTTTGTTTTTCTTTAATTTTTGTTAAATTCAGTAATTTTTGTGGAGCTACTGTTACTTTCTATCTTTCTGGCAGAAAGGAAATTAAGGGAGGTCTTTCTCAAAAACGATGAACAGTTAATGAAAGGACCAATTGTTCATGCACAAGAACAAAACATGAATTTGGACAGTGACTTTACTGGTTTCCACTACCACTCTCACCAAATTTTTGTGACTTCAAAAATAAATAAATAAATAAATAAAAAGAAAGAAAGAAAGAAAGAAAGAAGGGAAATGCCATTAACAACTGATAACTTCTTGCTCACTATATTCGTGAAAGACACCCCAGCTCTGCTTTAACAGTCAACTGATTTGGTGTAAACTCAAAACCATTTCTCTGCTCAGCTGAGAGAAAGATTACAAAAAAACCCTCAAACATCTAGATAAGGACACAGCTGTAGATCATATAAATTTATTGATATACATGTAAGACCCAGGGTCCTGTGAATACATGGGACCCACACGCAGAGAGGTCTGTAGGTGTGCTAAGCTCTCAATCAGGACGTTGACCTCTCAGAGGTCCGTGCTGGATTACATTTATCCACGGACATCAGCTGAGAGGATCTAACTTTGTTACGCGAAGTAAATCTCCTAATGCTATTGACTGTGAGACCCCCGTCCCTCAATAGAGACATTTTACAATAGATGCTTCTAGTTTTGTTAGTAAACAATAATTGTGCAACTCAAACACATGGAATGAAATGCGTATTTCCTTGTAAAAGGCCAAGTTATATTTTTGGGGTTGTTAACGGACAGGTGTATTCTTGGATTTGAGAAGTTTTGAGAAGACAGTTTTATAACATACTCTTTGACGTCACGATGGTTGTCTCGTGATGCAGCTCGGTCAATTGTATGTCGTCATAAAATAAAAAGGGGTATGCCTTGAAACAATCGTGTTTAGTTGAAGAATACTAATTTCAAAATAATACCTTCAAAGGGTTGATAAAAGGCCAAATAACACGTAAGTTGTTCCATCACCTTAAAGGCAAGCCAAAAATTGCACAATTGCTGATTCAAACAGATGAACTATTCGCCTCTCACCACGAGGCTGTGATTAGCACATGTATGTTGATTGGATCACGGGTTGTGAGGTATCAATCAAACCTCCGGATGTCTATTAATTGACCCACTTTGGTCAGGACTGCGACGGGTTAATACCGCGGCATTATTTATTGCTCGTCTATGAGCGGAATAGTCCATCAAGAACCGGGATTCATAGTAGTGCTCGCTACACGGTAGGACTTTACTGGTCGACTACTCGTTCACTCCATAATCGATTAACAAAAGAAATAAACATAAGCTGGCTCGATTTATCTTGAACACTTTACTTTTTCTTTATAGATTTTGTCGGACAAGGGTCAGTTTTTGGAGCCACTTATTCCCCTCTTTTGGACTTTGTGTGACCTTCTCCATGTGTTTTAGAGCCAAGATAGATCTCTCTCTTACACTCTTGCTGGTTTGTGTGTGGTGATCCTAAGGGTCATTTCTGTCTTTTCCATAATAGGAGTGTACAAAAAACCTTCCTTCCACAGCTAAAGACGTTTGTTCTCACGTAGACAATCACGGATCAGACAGCAGTTTCTTATGCTTTGACGCATTTTTCATCTAGTTTAAAAATAAAGGTCATGGTAAGTGTTGAAGCTGAGAAATTGAAACAACCAAAAGAACCATGAAGCATGAACCATGAAGCACACAAGAAAGAGGTATCAGAGTCACTCCTGGGGTTCGAACATTCTAAATTCTTCGGAAGATGCAACATAGTAATGTCACGTGTAATAATGTAAATTATGTTTAAAATTGAATACCTTCGTCTTCCAAATAACTTATGATCAGGATATCATGATAATAATACTCTCCGAAGACGGGCAAAATTAATAGTTTTGCATGCTGGAGAAACTGGTTAGGTGTTGCAGTACCAAAGCTTTGAATAGGATTGTTAAGCAAGTACTCTGACCCATTATTCAGAGGTATCAGCAGGACTTGAACCCAGGAACTTTGTGTTATGAGAATATATACTCTGCGCTGTATTTCATGATAACTAATCGTTTAGCATAAACATTTCCACACAGGAGCGAGTCAAGACTGGTTACCAATAAAAGGCTAACGCCTTTTCTGAGAATGTCTATATTTGCAAACTACTTCCATCCATCCCTTAAGACTGTTGCAGACATTTCTAGGAAAGGCATGAATAGAACTCTCTTTTTTTGCTTTTGGTAATTTGAATCAATCCCATTACGGAGTTCCGAGATTCATACATGTTCGATCCGGATGTACTTTGTAATGTTACCGAAAAAATTGAATAGCTTTTGAAAATGAGACAATAGTCCATCTCCTGAAATTATAATCATTTTCTGTTCAAGCGAAAAGCACAGAAAGCTCTTTAATGATCTCCATAGACAGCATGTACGTGTTTAAGGTACACAAGACAGATGGAGACAATGTCTAATTGAATTGAGTATGTTGAAACAATTAAATGATGGCACAGACGTACATCCATATCTGAGGCATTTACATAGAGACAAAATGAAGACCATTTAAGTCTATGTAACTAAAAACATTTCTCAAAGTGACAATTGGTTCCTTGGAACCCTATCCACAGACTAGATTCCTGTTTCCCAATGTCACGGTTGTGGAGTCAAATAAGTCCAGAATAACACTCGGCATCATTAAGATAACATTGAAACTTTTCTAAATTTGAAACATTCTGACGTTATCACTCGATGCTTTATGAAGACTAAGCAATACACGCCAGTAAATTTGAACAATCCACTCAATGAGGTAAGAATAACATCCGATGATACACTGAACTTTTCATCAGTTTCAGGAGTGAACAGTCAAAGTTCAACATTTTACCTTAAGAAACGAAAGGGCAATGTAACTTGCCATACGTCATCAGGATAACATTTCATAATATTCTGGGAAAAAAATCCCACAAGCATTTGCAGCAACGCAACTGGCTGGCAAACAGAAGTTTTCATCAGTTTCGGATCCAGTATATTTTAACCGTTAGCAATTCCAAAAAATAACACGGAAATTTACGGTTTGGAGAACAAGAGTGTTAGGGGTTAAATGTACATGGGTATTAGCAGGCACCCAGACAACACTGAACTTGTCTTTTTATTTGTCCTGTGATGTGACCAGTCAGTCTGAGCTGAAACTGATCTTCAAGGAAACTCATCATTCATTGGTTGTTTCCGAGCACTTAAGTTCCTTTGTGATGTAATATGTTATTTACCTCAGGGCAATAACTTTCTGTTATCTACCTGAACCCAAGTAGTCTATTGACTCAATTGGTATTGCCTGAAAGTAATAACCCACTAATATCTAGCTATTAGAAATTCATACAAGTCCCCTGAATTAATTGATTCTATTGATATCTACCTGAGGGCAATAACCGAGTGATATTCCCCTATTCGGAATTCACATCAGCCCAGTGCAAGATTGATTCTCTTGACATAATTGACCATGAGTTATAATATTTAACCCGAAGGTCCCATTTCTTGCTAAGGTCTCTTTCTGTGATTTGATTCCCAGGTCTTGGCATTTTGCTGGCTTTTCCTTATGTATATTTTACCGGGATACATATCAGTGACATGCTGCATTTAAAAATGAAACGACTGCATATTGGGGTTTATTTTTGTATTTTACGCTACATGTGGCAAATGGTATTAGCGGAGTTCACAGACAATGGAACCCCACCGGAGTCTAAGAATCGTATCGGTTTTACAACAATATAATTACACTCCTTATTTCAGTGCGTATCAAAATTGATGGAAATTCACTCATGCAAGTCTGGAAGGATGGCAAATATCTTCAGCTCTTAATTATATATTGTTAATATATTATTAACATTGTTCATAAATGGAAGGATAATTTGTTAAAATTGTTTTTTCTTGTATTCATTAGGTCGGTATGATTTGTGAAGAGAACGCGTCGCTATTGGACAACAGACCGCAAGTCAACACAACCGGAAACAAAGAGGTTTACGAGAGCGTCTACTTCTATCTCTATGGTTACGGCCTGCCAATCATTTGTGCCTGTGGTTTCCTTGGCAACGTGTTGAATCTCATCATATTAGCTGGGAAGCAGGCGCAGAGGAGTTTACGCAAGACGGAGCACGCGGCAAACACCGGGTTGATAGCCCTGGCCGTGGCCGACATGATGTTCTGTATCTCCGCCTTCCCCTCCACCTTCCTACCGGAGGACCTAGTCTTCCCTCGGCGGGGCTTCCTCCTCTACTACGGCAAAAACTGCGCCGCCGTCATCAACATATTCATTATGACGTCAACATGGCTTACCGTTACCATGTCAACGGAACGTTACCTAGCAATCTGTCATCCGTTAAAGTCACGCAAGGTTTTGACGTTACGCCGCACAAAGATAGCGATTATTTGCGTTTATATTTTATCCGCTCTGTTCAACCTGCCGGTTTTCTGGCGATGGGCGATAACAGAGAAAAGCTGCAACGGAAGTAGGATATACGAACTTGGACAGGAAATCCTGTTCCACAGCGACAGTTTTGATCATGCGTACAGAGCCACTTGGGCTGTTGTGGGGAACTTTGTGCCCTTGATATTGTTGTTGTTGTTTAACGTGTGCTTAATGAAGGAGATACACAAGTCCTACGCCATGAGGAAACACATGAACGGAAGTTCTAGTGTGCATGCGCAGAACGACCACGAGGCTAGTAACCGCGTTACCATAACACTCATAGCCATAGTTGTCATGTTCTTCATACTGGTGGCTCCATCTGAGATACTCAAACATGTGGCCTATTTGTTTGGAAAGAACCTTAGTTCAAACTACACATATATGACGATAGAAATCATCACCAATGTGATGCAAACGATCAATTTCTCTGCTAATTTCATCCTCTATTGTATCATTAACCCCTCTTTCCGAAAGACAATGAGGGAGATGTTCTGTTTCCAGTATCAAAAGCTCAAGTCGGAAGGATACACAGACGCTACTATGGGTGATCAGCACATGAAGGAACACTTCAGCAGTCTGCGCATGAGCACTCACACGGCCAGTAGTCATGGTAGCAGCCCTAGAAACACTTCCGTCAATACATCTGTCAGATCTGTTGTCAACGCGGGAGCAAGCCCTAGCAACCATGTGCGGTGACTCTGTTGGTGTAAATAGTTTGTTACCATAGTTACCATATCAGATATTACTTTTAAAAAAAATAATAAAGAATTGTATTTTAAACACAGAAATGCCTGGATCAACTTAGTTACTGTCATGTACACAAGATTTCTTGGAGGGAGTTGCCATAGCAACAACTTGGAATATGGATTATTTCCATGAAAACCAAAACATTCGACCAATGACGTATGTGCTTACTTCAAGACTCTTATGTAAAGAAGTTACTTCGTACACGTTCTACTTTTTGTCATTACAAGTTACAATTATGAACATGATATTTGTTGCTAGAATGTACAAACTTAAACATTGTGTGATATTTTACAAGAACTGGGAGACAACCATGATCTCTTTGATTTTGGAAGATTAACATTTGAGTAGGCTTTAATGTATTAGAAATGTAACATAATTATTTATTTTAAAGGACTATTTTAAGGGGCATATGTGGGCAAACTGCAGGAAATTCCTATGGACAAATCAGACCAATCAGCATCCGTCTTCAAATTCGTTTTCACAGCGTCCACTTTGATTGGTCAAAACTATAGATTCATCTGCACTTTGTTGTCATAACTACAAAATTTTGCATCATATAAATTCAAACTGTTTAAAATGCATTCTAAAAGATTAAAAGGGTCTCTGTAAAAACACTTTTGAATGGAGATGCCATGTTGGCCTGATTTCAATCCTAACGTATGTTGACGTGACTTCACACTTTGCATACGAGCGTATTAATTAACATACGTGAGTATGCATGTTTTAGTTGTGAATGAGGAGAAACATACTTTTAAATACATTGTGTTACTCTAGGAATTGTCTGGTTCTTCGTCATTAGTGCGTAAAAGGGACTTGTGGTGTGAAATAATAGACAAAAGACTTGTCTCAATTAAAACAAAATGCTTTTTGTCATTCTGTTATTTACGTTGATGAATGGATCTCAGAAATTTAGGGTTATGAAGTATTTTGGTACGAACCTTATCTACTGCTGGGAATAACACAGGAAATAAGACACAAGAGGCATGGAGAGCATTAGAAGCCCAACTAACGACCTCACAACAGCTACCAAGCAGTACGTAAGCGGGCTAGATAGCCAGTAAAGACACATATACCGGCTTAACTACTTGTCACACTACTTTTATCTTATGCTCTTCAGTGGTGGATCCAGGATTTCCCGTACGGAAAGCCGCCCGGTGTAACGTGCTCAACTATCCTCCCCTCAAAACTTACCTCCCCGGAGAAACCAGCACGGGTTTTGGGTGTG
>JBCAUI010513625.1:0-12363 GCA_038406195.1 Haplosyllis anthogorgicola | reverse complement strand
CATCTTTAAACAAGTGTAGTGGCCATCTGGTGACCAGCTCACAAACCAAACCTGGTGCTGTTGAAAGCCCTATGTGTTACCTTCTGACCCATGCTTAACACATAATTCTCCTGACATAATTTAATGGTGACAACTGCCTCCGATTAGCATGCCCCTGTTTCTCCTCTTAAAAAGCACTATTTTGCAGGACCGTAGGGTATCGAAAGGGTTAAGACTTTTAATTCGATCATAATTCTCTGACATTTACATAGAGATTTGATCGAGTTTTATCAAGGAAAGAGCAAATGTTACAAAAAAGGAATTTTAAAATATGAAGTTGTTTAAATTTGTTATTATTTTACTGTAAAGATTTTTTTAAAATTATTTTAGTTATGTTTAGGTTACAGAAACGTATAAATCTGGGTTTGTTACAAATATATTGTTGTATGCATTATTGCCAATTTAGAATATACAATATAGTCTTATCCTTTAACATTGCCCTTCAGTGGCCCAAGAAGGAAATGCGTTCATGCAAGAACACAGCAAGATTTGTTCACATAAAACTAAAAATCTTGGGAAAGCAACCTATTGGTTGTTCGTAATGTTGTTTTGTATGTTTTATACCAGTACCTACGAAATATGTTGATTAATCGGAAACTTAGTCTTTTGTGTGTGTGTATAGTGCATGGTCATTACATCACTAAGATACACTATTTTTAATAAAGTAGCCATATTTGTTCTTTCAGAGCATGGTGGTGAACGGGTTTGTGGGCATCACTATCTCCAGTATAGAGAAGCGGTTTGACTTGGCGAGTACAGAGTCTGGATTCATCATGAGCGCGTACGATATCGCGAGCGTTCTGTGTCTTATACCTGTGTCGTACATAGGAGGAATGGGTAAGTTTGCCGTTTCCATATAAGGCATCTAGGGCTTTTTCAACCTTTTTATATTGGATGTACTCTATTCGAGTTGTAGAGAAGTCTAAATTTATATCTCGTGAGGTAACATGTTTTAGGATTAGCATGTTGTTAAAATTAAAGCCTGGGATTGGAATTGGTATTTGTTTACGTTTATTTGTTTACCAGTGTTTGTGACCAATGACTTTGAAGTTCTGGATAATTTTCAATCCTTACCTGTAGATGTTACCGATAGAGTACTCATGATGTACTAATTTTATAAATTTACACCTCGCCAAATTCGAGTAGAGTACACCCATTTTGTTAGATTTCACAGGAAGAAAAGTAAAATTAGCGCTGTATTCTTGACAATGCAGTGCCAAGAGCGACAGAAAAAGAAAAACGTTGCTGAGGAATTTTCGTAACATATTCGAATTATAAATGCTAATCCTTTACAGATGTACAACACGTAACTTCACATGATGAAGTCACTGCCAACTTCAGTCAATGCCAGAATGCTCTAAAAAGAAAGACTAACTTATTATTTCTCCTGTCATGAAGATCTTGTCACGTGGTTGAACTTGTCATAAGCCAGTTTTTCCCCACACAAAGATGCAGTTTTAACTACTTTGTGCAAAATAGAACAGTATCGTGAAGAGCTAGGTGTCGCTCGAAACAGGTGGCGTTCAAGACAGGTTCTACTGGTAACGTTTTACATTAAAAACAATATTTTAAGCTGGATATCAGAGATGTTACTACAGTAAAACTTATAAATACTTTGGAACCAACAGGTGGTCGTAAAATGCAGTTTGGTTTAAATGGACATTATAGTTTCGGTTTTGTAATACAGTGCATCCCACTTAACTCGAACAACAAGGAATCTACAAAAGTTCGAGAAAAGCAGAAGTTTGCCTTATCGTGTCAAAACTACAGAAAATATGCGTAATAAATACTTGAAAAGATTCGAGTTAAGCCGCATAACGAGTTATTCGTGTTCGGTTTAAGCGAGGTGTACTGTTTATATATGGGCACAAATGACAGGCGCGCTTAAAACTCAGTGGTCGTAAAGTACAGATTCACTGTATTACACTTTTTTATTTGCAGGGCACAAGCCGCGGTGGTTAGGGACGGGGATCCTCATCCTCGGCATCGGTGCGTTTCTCTACGCGCTGCCGCACTTCACGGCCGGTGTATATAGCTTTGAATCATCCAGGGAACACAATCTGTGCTACTTGAAGGTACGGTGTTAAACGGTGTAATTAGTTTAATTTAAAGCTTAGTCAACGTCCAAGTGCCAGGCATGATATTACCCTACCAAGAAATTTATAAGTCCAACAGTGAAATACATTGTAAAATATTTTCCCTACAAAGTGTCTAAAATTATCTAAAAATGGCCAGAAATGCATTTTCCTAATTCCGTGGAGACAGTGGGGGGGGGGGGGATTTCTGGTCCACACTTTTCCATATTCAGTCTGAAACTGCAAAATGCATTTTCCCAATTTCACTGGGGGTCCTGGTTTAGAAAATTCATGGCCACTGAGAAGTCGATAGATACAGTTTGTAGATAGACAATCTATAGATACAGGATCCTCAGCCCTCTATCAGGCATGAGGCCTACTATCAGATTTTCCAACTTTCTCGGATGGTAATGGTGCACAGAGAAATTTTAAATTGTTTAATAATTGTCGCTGAATGATTACAGTCAGGTTACAGATGCCAGTTTAATTTTGCAGTTGCAGGTGATTCCTCGTAAGTCCGTGCTCCGCATGCACAGTCAGCACATAACCCGAGAACTAACCCTCCAAATAACCATATCTCATTGCAGCCTCAGAAGGAACGGGAGAACGAGACGAACACGTGCGCGGACATAGACAACGCACTGCTACCCGAAGGGCTCAACCACTACAAGTACTCCTTCATCTTTGCCATGGTGTTCATAGGCATGGGGGCCACGCCGCTCTACACGCTAGGTGTCGCCTATCTGGACGAGAATCTCAAGACGAAGATGTCGCCTGTATATATTGGTAAGTGTGTGCGAGTGCTTGTTGTACACGATAAACGTACGTCTTGGGAAGTAGAGGGAGAGGGGAGGGAATCTCAGAAAAATACAAAACAATCACAAGAAGTTTGCTCATGCTCTTTCACATATAAAGTTATCTTCATGTAACTTTATTGAGTCTTACTCAACCCCTACCCCAACATCTAGTGCACATAATGGATAACTATCATTATTCCTTATGTAAAAAAGTTAAGAATGTACAATTAATGGGTAAGCAAGTCATTGCTGAGTGCAGTGCACATGTGTGTTGTGATTTAGCACAGCCTATGCAGGAAAAATTGCCTCACAAAAACGACTTACAGTCGGCAAGTAAGCCTTTCTGATCCTGAACAAATTTAAACAAATAAAAAACCGCAAAGACATGTGGAATCTTAAGTTTGGAAATTATTCCCACAGCGCAAAAAAGCCAAATCAATACAAGCCAAAGATAGAGGTCGGTGTCAGACAGTCGGTGCTACGCACACAGTAGAACCTGTTTTGAGTGGCATCCTACTCTGTGAAGACTAGAATTTTGTAATAGACAGGAATGCTGCACAAGACAGGTAAAATAAACATGAAGATTCGTGTTTAAGTAACACTGCCATTAAAAGCAGAATGTTGCCCAAGACAGGTGCCACTCAAGGCAAGTTCAACTGTATTTCATAAAGTGCAGAGTGGCTTTTGCATTTCCATTTGGTCTGTAATCTGTTAATCTGTCGTTGCACTGTTTACACATAAAGATCAAATGTAGCTTTCGGATTTGGCTGCGTCCCACTAATCATTCATCTGCAAAACCACAATGAAACAAGACAAAACTGCAAAGGTATTTTTTTCCATTTTATGTCTGGTTCGAATGAAGCTACTGCTGCAATGCACAACAGTTGCATGATATCTGCGCAAGTCAAGGTGTATGAGTTTTCCCCCACATTTCTTCAGACCAGGCACGGTGTTTCTATTGTAACTTTGACCGTGGTATCAGCAACGAAGCATAGATCCTATTATTACGGTTATTGGTTGCACCCAAGCATCCTCAGACCCTCTGCGAAAGCCACTGAAACAAAGGCCGTGTTTTAATTTTCATGTTTCCTTCACGAAGCCCACGAGTGACAGTATTTTAGAAGCGCCGGATTATCTCTCCAAATAGAAAACATCTACATCATGTCGTGAGGACAGGAAGCTGATTTGGCGCATTGACACTTGCTGCCAACGCGGTTATTATGATAGGACAGGAATTTAATTTATTTTTGGCAATGTGCTAAATGTCTTCCAAGTTTCGAGTACATAGTGGGGTTCTTTGATGTTTATTAAATTCTTTAAGGGCGAGACAAGGGTGATGGAACTGGGACTTGGTTAGAAGGGAAAAGGGGTCGGTTGTAGAGGAGGAGGAAAGTTTTATCAGGATAAGGTGTAAACAAAAAAATAATTCATGTAATGTAGCCTTATCGCAAGTACAAAATATATTACTTTTTATTTTAAAAAAGTATTATATTTTATAATATAGCCAGATAATCCCTAAAAACAGATCTCTTTGACCAATGTTTATATGTATTAGGCTTTTCTTTTTTAAGCATTTGGATTACATTGCACAGGCAGGATTTTCAAAGTGCGGTGATCGGAAAAAAAAATAAAAATAAAAATTGAACTTTGCCCCTAAAATCCAAACTATTCATAAATGTTAATAAAATTTTGATTTTGCTCGATTTGACTTTCAATGGTTTGTGTCCAAGGTGACCTTATTTTGCCATGCATAACATATTTCAGCTGCCAAATGAGTTTTTTTTTTTTTGAAATCCCGATTTCAAAGTGCGGCGGGAAATGTAATCCAAACAATCAAATAAAAAAAGCCTTAAATTTCTCTTAGTAGATGATAGAATTTCGCTTTATAAACAACAAAGATGTTTTTGAAAACGTTCGATTTATCCTCCGTCGAGACAAGTGACACGTCATTATTTCGGTGCCATTGCTTCTTTTGAAGTTTGAATGACAAAATATAAAAATGAATTAACCTGTCAAACATGGCAGACAGAAGGCAATCGTTAATTGTCTCATTTAATTAAGTGATGCACACTACTAACAATGGAAAGTAGACAGTGTTCTCATTAGATATGTAGCCTTTTTACGTTTTAGTTGCTTGTACATCATTTTCTGCCACGGATAATGGCTAACGGATCTGTGCAGATAACTATTTTGAGTACTGAGACGTTCGCGCAGAGATATTTTTTATTGTATCTTCTTTGCATGTACTCAGTGGGTGCATAGTGTAGACTGTGAGTGCGGACCTAGGAGGAACCCACTCCAATGCAGTTATGCTGAAAAATAGCGTTACATAACGGATTTATAGTCGGCAATCATGACCAGTACGCTAAAATAGTGGTGCATTGGTCACTCATCGCAAGTTAGTAAAAAATCGGCATTTTAAATTCCGAATACTTTGGTTATTTAGGGCCTAAGTTCAATATTCATTTTTGATTTTTCAGTTGCCACACTTTGAAGCTCTTCTCAAATCCAAATGAATAAATAATCCCTATTCCTATGCTACAATGCTACATTATTATTACCAAGAATAATAACTTCGTGGGTGTTTTCGTTGTAGGTGTGTTTTACTCTATGGCAATCATTGGTCCGGCTGTGGGCTACCTGATCGGCGGCGAATTCCTCAAGAGATACACGGACCTGTATTCAGTCGATGTCTCCAGGTAAGAGAAATTCTTGAAGTGTTACACAATAGTCTTTCAAAGTGGGTTGTATGTGTGCATTGTCAGAAGCAGCTCGTTTTCATAAAGTTAACCCCTATCCTTTAACGCAAAACTTAAACTTTTAACGCATCAAATTCCAAGAAATTGATCTATAACGCATCCAATTCCAAGAATTGGTGCGTTAAGTGTCGTGTTATGTTGCTTTACAATGTAACGCTATCCTGTGTGTGTTGCGTTACAAATCAACCTAACTCATAACGCAACCTTGTTGCGTTAAAGGCAGAGAATTAAGTTAATGAAAACGAGCTGAAAGTTTCAGAACTCCTATAAGTTGCACAAAGGTATGGGAAAATAACAGAAAGGCGGGATAGTAACTCTATGCCGTAAAGTTACTGATTCTCAAAAGAAATAAATACCAAGTTTCACAAAATTTCACAAGTTGTCTCCGCTAGCTGATCTAGGATTTTTCCTTTTGGCACAAATACTGGTCTTGATTTCCCAATATCTGGACTTCAGATTACTGATGTATTGCTGCACTAGTCAGCTATTAAATCACGAAACGACAAATAGGGAACAAAGTACACATATTAGAGATGTATAATTTAGCAATAAATGAATGGGCGCACTAATGAAATAAAAGCTCCAAGTGCGGCAGCTCATTTCCGCTTTTATTCGCAATATCATTAGGACAATAGCCACGATGTAAATGTTATGTAAACTCATTATGAAATGGTCTTAATCCTATTTAGAACCGTACAGTTTGTACTTAACGTAAAAACTACAGTCGAACTTGTCTTTAACGGCACCCTAATTTACTGGACCTAAAAAGCCTTTTTAAGGCGGGTGTAGCCACGATATACATATACGTATACATATATGTATACATGTATTATGTAACTTCCTCCTTACGAAATGGTCTAGAATGCCATAATTAGTGCAAAACATGAACTACAGTAGAACCTGCCTTGAGCGACACCTGTCTCAGACGACATCCTGGCTTTTACGACAGTGAATCCTTAATATTGTTGTTTATTTTACTTTTCTTGAGCGGCATTGCTGCCTTTTACGCCGTTCTAGTCGTAACAAATCAGGGTGCCGCTCAAGACAAGTTCAACTGTATTTCAAAACTTCATATTTTTCTGCATATGCAGGAAGGTACTGTTTTGACGTCATTTATCCCTATCTTTGGATTTAAACTTTGTGAATGCCTTGACTTAAAAGATTCCTTCGAGGGTTAAAATAGGAAATTTAAAAAATAACGTTTCACTTATAATGAATACATCTATTGGAGGCAAATACAACATCTTCATTACGTGTCATTAAATGTTTGTGTTCTAATGCAGCTGTGTATATTTATTGTTTCGATATTTATTGCTTCGTGTGGAGCTGTGTAGATATAAATAGACCCTAAACAAACAATGATGTTAAATTGGAATAGAAGTCTAGTGCACTTCATTTAGAACAACTGGTCTATTCCGTTCTTGTCAATTTCCCAATTGATCTGTTTTGTTCAGGCCAATTAACACCAAACTAAAGCGAAGCTGAATGTTCAGTATCTGTCAAATACTACTCAGCAAATAGATGAATTCAGAGCCAACTTTGTGCAATTCTTTTAATATTGTTACATTTCCCGTTGAATGGGTCGAATAGATAGGGTCTGACACCTGCATTCAAGTTGCCACTTACGCTCTATGCCTAGTGTGTTGTAAATATTTGTAGACTGTTTAGTCAAATTAGTAATGCCATTTTAAATCTGCACAGCTTACGTGAATGCACTGGAGCGTAGTGGCTAGCTGCGCCGGTTATTCCTAAAACTTAGTGGCTAACTGCACAGTCTATCCCAAAAACTTAGTGGATCCTTCATAAATCCACACTCCCTACAGTCAGCACATTAGCCCAGCACTAACCGTTTAATCTGACATGCTACACGTTGTGTTTACAGGTTGGAGATCGGGCCGGACTCGCCGCAGTGGGTTGGCGCGTGGTGGATCGGCTTCCTCATGGCCGGAGTGCTCGCGCTGATGGTCAGTGTGCCGATCCTAGCCTTCCCCAAACAACTTCCAGGTAACTGCTCTACACTGTTTATATCAATCGTGTGATGCAAGGATGGAAGGTTTTAAAACGGGACCAGAAGGATAAAATACTACGCCTGACTCTTGACTCTCTTGTCACCGCATTCAGGCCCTGTAAAGTACTGACCACTTTCGAATAATTCATGTATTGCTTTTATGTATTGGTTACATGAGGTGTATTTTTTACATACCATGCGTCATGAAGCGCACGTGCCGCTAACCATTAGATTTATTTTACTTGATGCAAATTCCGCAGTTTTAAAAAAGAAAAGCAAGTTCTGTATGGACAGTTTCAAAGATGTTCGGCGCTTGTACATTTAGCAGGAAACTCACCTATCCCTAATAACCAGAGCATACTGTTTTTACTCAAGTTGTCCCAGTACACCTATCGATGTTTGAAACAAACATGTTTTTGTAACAATAAGAATATAACAGTCTTGTGTGTAAAACTGTGTAGATTAGTAATATCTATCTAAGATAGACACTGTATGCCCCCAAACACAAGTTTATATATATTCTATGTATATATGTGTGTTAGGCTGAATATCTGATGTGCACCATATTTGTCTAAGTTAGCCATTTTTCGCACATCTTTCCATGAAGGGAAAAATAAATACTCCGGTAAATTCCTTTTTAAAAATTCTGTGGGACCAATGTGCCACCACCAATAGTTTATAGTTACGGGCAAATACGGTGCATGATTAGATAAATGTAACACGAACTAGTAGAGTTGACCTTTTTACTATCAGAAGTAAATTCTAGATGTTAAGTTACGAGAATTATTTTACAGGAGAAGATAAAACAGACCCAGGTAAAAAAATCACAACCAAGCGCTTTAAAAATGGTTCTGAAAAAAAAAACCCACACGAAATATTCACCTTCTAGGCCTCCTTTAATTTGTTGGATTACATTTCCCGACACACTGGAAAGAAAAAGAAAAGGTTCAAACAAGATTACATTAGTAGCCAATAGTTTGGGGTTTTTGATCCAATCCCAGAATTAAAACTGAACATATTTTAACATTCTTAATCTTTATTTTGTTAATTTAATTTGTTAATTTTTTATTTTGTTGACGAACGTTCTTTAAGTGAAATAAAATCCAACAAGTTGAAATGTAGCCTTTGTCATTCAAAAAGCAACTATTTGCTTTCAAACTGTCCTGTAAAACTAACACCAGCAGTTCTTTTTAAATCTGCTGTCTTCCATTTAATTAGGCTTTAGTTTATTTCATTTGTTGGATTACATTTCCCGCCGTGAAACAAAGAAAATTGTTGGAAACCGTAACAAGAAATAAGTCTGGCATTTCGGCAAAAAAGGCTGGTTTTTATTGGCTCACTTGGCATAATTGCCAAAGAGGCTACAGGATCATGAATTGTCCGTCGTCTGTCGTCGTCGTCATCGTCGTTGTTGTTGTTGTTGTTGGTGTTGTCTGTGCACACTCACCCTGAGCACACTATTGATCATAGAGACTTCATATCTTAGTCAAATATGCACCTATGTCCTATCTCAAAGCCTAGCAAAAATTATGTCACTGTGACCATTATTGGCAGCCATATTTGTTTTTGAACCTTTCTCTTGGACATGCAATTGATGATACAAACTTCATATTTGGCAGCCTTATGTATCTATGTACCCTCTTTATTTCCTATAAAAACAATATTGATACCAACAATATTTGCAGTTTGGCAGCCATATTTGTGTTTTTCATGGGTCACTTATTTGGGATTTGATCTTAGACACTTTATTTGCATCCATGTGATATGTTGCCTGTATGTTGTCTTAGTTAATGATAATGCCAAATGAGCTCCGGTCCATCTGGACCTATTTTTTGAACCCTGAAAACAAAAATCATTCATTATATTCGTTATATACAATACATAATGCATATTAAACTTAATTGTAGGTAATGGCACGTTCCAGGTCAAGATCACCACGGCGACATCGGTCGCGTTCCCGAAGTAGGGACCGAGACAGAAAGCGAAGGTCCAGAAGTAGAGACAGGTTGTGACTTATTCTCGCGCAAATAGATTTACTTTGTAAAATGCTAAAAGAATTATGCCTCCCAATGTTCTACACTGCCTTTCGGCAAATGACACAAAGGACCACTAATGCTAACTTAAATCCTTCAAGTATAGATGATAACTGTGTAAATTTACAGTGAATTTTTGTAAAATTTTACATGTTTGTTCTTTGGACGTTCATTTCAACAATGTCAACGAGGGCTATCGTTGTTTCGTTGATGATTTTTTAATATAAGTGAGTCAAATAATTAATTGTGTCTTTTCAGAGAGAAAAGGCGCAGTAGGAGTCGTGAACGAGATAGGGACCGCGATCGTGATCGCGACAGATCAGACAGGAGAAGAAGCCGAAGTCGCGAACGAAAAAGGTCACGTTCCAGATCTCCGAGACAAAGGGATAAAGACAGGTCAAGAGATGAAAAGTATGTAATAGACTTTCACCATGTAAATGAATACAAATCTTGCCCAAGACGTCTTTATTACACGTTTTTCGTCCGTGGACGGAAGACCAATTACTGAACAACAAACGTATTAATTTCGTCCAAATGAAAGTACGTACATGATTTGATGTTTCCGCACAAAAAAGCGAACCAACAGTGATATTTCTTTGGACATTTCTCATCATTTGCACAGCTTTTAAATGAAAATACCGATCTTGTGGATATCAATATAAGAACTGTAGTTGTTTTCTGCAGGAAGGCAAAGGTGGAAGAAGAAGAAGAAGTTAAGCCAAAGGTAGTTCCACTGTCGCTCGAAGAACTTTTGGCCAAAAGAAAGGCAGAGCAGGAGGCTCAAAGTAAGGTAAATATCAAGAGTGAGATTATTGTTTCATTTCGGAAGTGGAAGCTATGTTTTGCTAGTCCTTAAATAATAATGTGTATTACCAGGGAATGAATGCATGTACACGCATCATTGATCATTACACATGTACATGTATTCATGGTATTTGTAATGTTTGATGCTTAACAAATAAGCATTTTGTCGCACTTTGTCACGACAAAAAAGTCCCCACTACATTGGTGGTTCAAATCTTGCCTGATGCATGTGAGAGGAGCCCAGTCAGCGATGGCGTACACACACTTATACAGTGTACACCTCTACAGGTGGAAAAGGCAGGTGTCGCACCAGACATGACCCTCTGGATCACCACACACAAGCAAGTAAGAGTGCAGGTGAGGGATCCACCCTGGATTTAAAACCCAAGGGGACAATGACACGAAGTCCAAAACAGGGGTAATCAGTGGCCCCACAAATGGACCCTGGTCCAACAAAAAACTAAAAAAAAAAGCAAATAAGCAAAATTATCGTGTGATAAAAGTAATATTAATTTAAGTCGATATCTTCAAGGCTGTACTTGTGATATTCACGTCAGTTAAGTTGGTGATCCTAAAAATATGTAAAAGTAAACCAGTAACTCAGGTCATATAGACATGTGTATCCCTTTTAGCCTGCATTTCTGTCTAAAGAGGAAAGAGCAGCATTGGCTCTGAAGAAACGTCAGGAAGCAGTTGATGCACAACGTAAAGCCATAGAAAATGCCCGGAAACAACAGGATGACTTTCTGAAGAAAGCTAAAGAATCAACTGGTAAAAATATTTCTTTGTTAATTTAAGATATTAACGTTGTAACCTAGTCATTCGAATTAATTTATTGGAAAGTATTATTGCAATATCTTTAATGTGAACAATTACATAGATCTGAATTTACAATGCGTATGTAAAGATTATTGTGTTAAATGTCAATGGTCGTCTTGTTTTGTAGAAGATCCATATGAAAGAGAACGAAGAGAAAGGAGAGAAAGAAGAGAGAGAGAAGAAGAGGAAGGAAAAGATAAAATCAAAGAACAGAAAGATAGAGAAAGGGAGAATGAGGCCATAAAGGTACATTGACATTTCTCGCTCAAATAAAGTGTTCGTGCAGAAATGAACGTGTACCATATTTACCCGAATTGAGGCACCGGGTGCCAAGACTAAATTTTGATGGGGTGCCTCCTTTGAAAAGTCAAAACACCAAAATATAATTGTCAAAAAACATGAAGTTTATGCAGAAATTGACACATATTAAAAAGACGAACCATTTCAAAAGGTTAATTTTTGTGATTGTGACAAAGATTTACCATAAATGAGTCTAAAACAAGCAAACACTTAAGTAATTTTGTCACAGAAAAGAGGGGGATGCTTCAGTTAGAGAGGGTGCCCCAATTCGGGTAAATACGGTACTTCATATTTGTTGTTAAGATCTTGTGTCATACGTCAAGGATTTTTCATCGTATGGTTTTTAACGAGTTAAATTCATTATCTTTCAGGAAAGATACTTGGGTGGTATAAAGAAAAAGAAGAGAGTTCGACGTTTAAATGATAGAAAATTCGTTTTTGATTGGGATGCCGGAGAAGATACTTCTGTAGACTACAATCCAATCTACAAAGAGCGCCATCAAGTACAACTATTTGGCAGGGGTAACTTGGCCGGTATTGATATCAAGGTAAAGACGCCGCTCTTTTTTTCACATACCGTCATCAATAAATAAGAGGACATGATTAAGTTGGAAGGTGCAGTAAAACGTGTGAACGAAACACATATTAGTAAATACACTCGTCCCCGCTTATATCGATATTTTTGGCGCGGAAAAAAATATCGATATAAGCGGGATATCGATATAAGCG
>JBCAUI010513614.1:0-12363 GCA_038406195.1 Haplosyllis anthogorgicola | reverse complement strand
TAATAGAAATGGCTTTAAGCTTTCGCTTGCTCTTTGCATTCACTCCGCCTCACCACCGATTGATGCTAGTCGACATACACAAAACCATGTAACAGTCAATAGATTTATCTTTTGAACAATAATATTTATATTACTGCCCTTTCACTGTTTATCTGTGTAACATTTCAAATATTGTCTAGCTAACTCACCAACATGTATAAAGCAAAAACCAATTTACATGTAAACTCTTCTTGTAAGCCTAAGTACTTATAATTTCTAATCTGTACCATGTACAAAATAAGTATCTATTTTCTGATTTAAAAGCAACACGTATTTCTATTTGGTAAAACCAGGTTAATTTTTATTGGTAACAATTTAGGGATGTAGAAGTCATCTGCATTTTATCAGAAACAACCAGCTGTCTCACTTCAATACAAAATACAATATGGTGACATTTGAATGCTATCACTCATGTATGCATAATGTAACAGAGAACTTGAACTCTATGCATTTTTATCAATAGTTCATTCACTGTTCCTTTATACACCCAATCTGCGACATCTGTAAGAGCAATGCCAGGTCCCCTTTTCTCTCCTTCTTTCTTACTTACTTAGGCAAATCCTCCAGTGTAAGTCCCAGACAGTGCAGCTTGTCTGTATTGCTGCTGATTTATTGGCAAAGAGGATATAAGCTTAAAGCTTTAACTGAGAAGGTAGCACAGTTAAAGGCCTGGTCTCTGAGGGTTCCTATTCAAAGTGGAGATTTGTGTTCCCACAAGGCACACACTCAGCACTCTTACAACAATCACATGGGAGGAGTGTTTGAGAAGAAAAGGGGCTGAAAGCTTTTCTTGTCTTTTGTACATTTAACACTGAAATAAGAAGTTGCTTTCTGCTGTTCCTCCTGCAGATTGAAGTGTCTCTATCTTAAAAGGCTTCAGACTTGTGTCTTAAAAAACCTACAGCAGTCGCTGATGTCGCTGCAACTGATGTATTCACAGAAGTAAAAGAGAGAAAGTCTACACACAAACAGAGTTTAGAACTTTAGTTACCATAGAAACAAATTCCACACGGTTATTTTTTCGTTAGGCGACATTCTTAAGCTTGAAAGTATAAATTTGACTTTGACCTTTAAATGGCCTTTACCTACAAAAGACATTGCGACATAAAAATGATTGACGTCATAACGCAAGTGTTTAACGCTTCTAAACGGATATATTTTGAAGAAGTTTTGACGTCACTTGCGAACGTATCTTGTTTGTGACGTTTTGTCACTTGTCGGGGATGAGCACCAAGTGACTTCACACCACACTGTTGCATATGAAAAATAAAAAAAATCCGTTAACCTTGCTTAAGCTTAACCTATCTGAAACAAAAACAAAACTTTAGTGCAGCTGGCGCCAATACATTTCCTTTACTACGTAAACCTTAAAGAAGAGTCGAAAGTCTTAGTCAATGTGCAGCTTAGCTTCACTATTTAATTCTTGTAATAAGAAAACGTTATGGAACGTGAAGCTTGAACTCACTAGTAATTGCTGTAACATGTAAACGATAAAAAACGTGCAGCTTGACCTCACTAATTCTTTTTGTAACATGTTAACGTTAAGAAACAGCTTAAGCAGCTTCCTCCTCAGGTTTAACTAGCTTCTTCACCGTTTCAGGCATCAACGTCTACTTTTAAGTCTCGGCGGTTAAAAAGGTGTGGCGCGCAGGTTACGTAATAGTGAGGTCAAGCCACACGATGGGGAGAATTCTACATAATTAAACTTATTTTACTTGCAGTAGCGGATCGGGGTGGGGGGGACTTTAAGGGCCTTGGCCCCACTCTTGACCCCTGTAAAAACAAGGCATTGGGCTCCCCCCCCCCCCCCCATGATATGCCACAGTAACATGAGACAGTTGAAGAAGATTCACTCCCTCGACCTTAGTGTGAGCCATCACCTGGTCACCTTGAAGAGATGAGAACAGGCGCAACCTACATCCCATATTAAGGGTCACTGAACTCCAATCTATCCTGCCGATATTTGCTGGTACCAATTTGACACCCTGGTCTGGTAAGGCTGTCATTTACTGGAAAAGAGACAGCAACGGGAGTCGAACTCGGATCGCTTGCTTCCGAGCGATTCTAGCTCTCCGTCATTACACTACAAAAAACGTCCAAATCAAACACGTCAGAAGCTCCTGAAATTGATTTCATCTTGTGAAAAAAAAAATCCATTCCTTCACTCAAACAAAAAGAGCTTTTTGATTGTTTAAGAGAAAGGCATTCATCTGTCAAATAGAAAAATATTAATTTTAGAATAACAGAATAAGATGCTTTGTCATAAGTTGCACTATTCTACAGCACAATGTGATAAATTTATGTTTCATTGTAGGCATGCTCAAAAATTTACAGTGAATGATGAAAAAATCAAAGTAAAATCATCAGATTCTACGTCAGCAGAGACTTGAAATTACGTTGCCTGCTGAAGGAAAACTTCATGATTAACTAGCTTCAATTTGATATGACGTTCAAGGTGTGAGAGGTAAGTGATAGTCGTGGTGCTTAACCTGTCTAAGTAAAACATGTAATTTGAAGGCAGCTTCATTAATTGAATTTAAAACCGTTACTTTTAATCACAAAACGCACGCATTAGAATCTGAGATAAATGTGGCTCATCTTGAGCTGATAAAACACAGATACATGATAAATCACCAGAATTTACGTCAGTTTACGTAAAGACGTTGGGACACAACTCTGTGACGAAACATGCACGCACGCGTACTCAGTCTGATAAGAAAGGAACTGCAATATGTCGAATTTAAACTTAAGGCAATGCCTTCAGTCCTGTCTGTCTGTATGTCTGTCTCTGTCTGTCTGTCTGTCTGTCTGTCTGTGTCTCTGTCTGTCTGTCTGTCTGTCTATCTATCTATCTATCTGTCTGTCTGTATCACCCTCTCTTTCCTTCTTCCTTTCTTTCTTTCTTTCCTTCTGTCTCTATTTGTGTATGTCTGTCTGTTTGTATTGTTCTCTCTCTCTCTCTCTCTCTCTCTCTCTCTCTCCCTCTCTCTCTCTTCCTCAATGCTCTGCCTCCAGCAATCTAAATAGCTTGGCTAATAATTTGCTAAAATCATATAAATTAAGTCCTTTTATTTACAGCACAATTAAACATGTCACGTCGTGTTAGGAATCTATTGTTTCATAACGTATGGCGTGTTCCCCGCTGTGTAGCGACATATCGTGTTGCTGATCATGTATCGTACAAATACCATGTCCATCCCACTGGTCCCAACAGCTTCTACTAAATAACGCGTGAAGCTGTCCAATCTCTGTTCTGTACAATCTCACTTCGCCACAATTTCTGTCTCTTTTTGTACAATAGACAGACCTTGCAAATATTAGAGGGTTTTTTTCCTAATTTGTTCTTTGCCAGGTCTGTCCGAAATGTTGACAGCATCACCAAGGTTTCGTTTTTAACTTTATTGGACTAGGGTCAATTTGTGGGGCCACTAATTACCCCTGTTTTAAACTTCGTGTGACTCTCCCCATGGGTTTTAAAGCCAATGTGAAATTTATATGCTCCATTTATTATTTTTTATTTCCAGTAACGTCTAATTCTACATTCTACCGCAGTTTCAATGAAGTTCGAACATTATACATAAATCTTCACTTCGAATTTTGATTTATTTGTTTCATAAATTTAACAGTGAAGGTTAAACACGTTTAACATATTCCCGCGTGTACATGATAAATGTGCCCTTCCACATTGAATGAATGTGACTCGACATTCAGATGCGGGCAAGTACGAAAGTGCGAACACAGAGATTTTAAGCTGTACGTCTTGACAAGTTGTGGATGCATTCGCAATTTTGAATTTTATTTCAGTTGTATTTCTGTATCATTTCACGAATACGATCTCAAGACACGTAACTTAACCTCGCTAGTGTGCAACGTAACGTAAAAAACGTGTGTCTGAACGTCGCTACTTTGTTAACACATCTCTCTGTGGTTACATCATCAAATTACCAGTCTATGACCATAGCAAGATCAAGTTTCCCGTCTAACGTCACTTTGTACTTCTGGCTATTAAACCTATGGTCAGAAGCACCGAAGTCCCAAACAGAGGGCACCAAAATTAAACCTCGGACCACCAGAAATTTTAGTACACTTCATTTATTTTCTTGATTAAATTTTACAATGAGAAAACAATTCAAGCAAAGATCGTATTTGGACATAAAACTATGTCATTGAAGATTCAAACTCTTATTACTATCTTACTATGACAAAACGTGTAAACTAAAATTAGGGTATTATATTGTCTTTTAATAGCAGCACTCTCAAAAATTAGATCACAGTACATATGATTTTATTTTGTTTATTAACATCATTTCGTATCCGAAATACATTGCAACACAGCAACGTTGGACATAACTTGATGTCATGTGGAACTTATTATTTAATGTATAAAACCATAAAATATGTAGTTTGACTTCACATTATTATTTCACGTATGTGGAAGCAGAACGTGTAACTTGACCTCCCTGTCGTATTATTACACCACTGACATCAAAGGCTGTGACATAACGACATGAGAGGAGAGTGATGAGTCAGAAGGATCTTTGATTCTCTTATTATCGTCACCCTGCTCCGTGTACAGCTTGGAGCAGTCACAACAGCTTACAATACAACCACCAGCAATATAACAACCAGCTTAAAACCAGCTCAGTAAACAGCCAGTTTGAAACCAGCTCAGTTAGCAACCAGCTTAGAACTAGTTCACCTAAGAACCAGCTTAAAACCAGTTCACTAAATAACCAGCTTAAAACCGGTTCACTTAAAAACCGGCTTGAAACCAGATTACTAACCAATTTGAATGGTGCCCAAAACCCAGCTTCAAAACAACTTACGATACCATTAACTTACCAAAGAACCAGCTTGAAACACTTTCAAATTTGGTAGAATAACCAGCCTGAAACCAGCTTACTATTAAACCAGTATTAAAACCATCTTACAAAGCAGACTAAAACAGCCGAATAACATCTTACACGCTTGACAAGCAGCCGAATAACATCGTACATGCTTGACAAACAACTTTCAGCCAGCTTCAAACTTGCTAACCGGCTTGGTAATAGATTATGTAAAACAGTGCTTGCAACATGGCAGTCTCCAACAAGTTTGTCTAACAAATGGTTCAAAGCATTAACCTATCAAGTTGTTCATTAAGTATCACATAAAACCAGATTCAAATTTCGAGCGACATATCCTGCGGCACAACCGGCTGAACAACCAGCTGTGACATCCTACTTTAAAAAATCTAAACATTTAAACTAAGGTTAAAAGGTCATGTATATATCATGTATATTAGTGTTAATCTTATGTGTTCCATCTGAAATCTGGACAGCAAAGCCAGAGAGTTTAAGTTTCCCCTTTTACGTCAACTTTTGGAAAGCATCAGATTTAACCTTAAACGTAAAAAGGCAGAGTAAGTCGGTGTTGACGAGGAATCCGGTGATTTCATGCTAATTTATTGTTGTCTCATGATTAATGTTTGTAACTGCACGGAAACAGGGACGAAAAAAACCCGTGTAACTTAAACTTTCTCTTCTCACAGTGACGACCTTGAGAAAACTCTAACGAGGTCAAGCTACTCGTTTAACGCCAACTTGTACGCGTAAGAAGTACTCCCAGCAACTGAGATGAAATCTAGTGATGGCACGTGACGTTTTTCGGTGCCATTGGAAACGTACATGTGTAGATGAAGAACAAAAACGCGTGGCTTGGCCTCTCTACAATGCAAAAGATAAAACCTGTGGGCTTACCTTACAATCATTGCAGTTCCAGTGGGTGCTGTAGTTGGTCAAGCAATCTGCCTTGGAGATGATATCCTCAAAGTTACAGAACATGGCGTGCACGTTCCTATCCAGTTCCTCGATGGGGTCGAAGCAGGCGTGGCACTCCTGGGTAGTGCCCGTGATCTTACAGCTATCCCCTATCAGGTGGTACAGAGGGTATCCTGATCCACAGAAAACGAGTGAAAGCCTACGCATTGTCTGTTGGCGCTTGTTGACGGGGCTCCGGTCGCAAATGTCTCTGCTGATATTGTAACTGACAAGGCACGACTCGTCATGTACGCTTATATTGACTATGTTACTATAAAAGAATTGACTAAGACTCCAGTATGTACTACTACTACTACTACCTATACCGGACTGTGAAGGTTGCCAGTGCGATGACGACGATGACGAATGACGATGACGATTGTTGTTGTTGTTGTGAAAGTCTATATTGGGCGATGGATGGTCATGGGGCGGCGGCACACTGCGGGATGATCGGTGTTTAACGACGTTTAAACTGGTGGAAAGCCCGAAATTGTCTGTCAAAAATAAGGTGAAGAAAAGGAGGCTCGCTAGACTGAGCCTCCAACTCTGCAGAATGTTTCTGACGGGCTTCCAGAAGAGCACCTTGAGGAGAACTTTTGTGGCCTGCAGGGAGGACGAACTGCAGGGGGATGAGGAAGAAGAGGAGGAGGAAGCACCTGCAGAACCTGCTGTACTCGTCGCAGAAGGGGCAGAAGGGTTGTTGTTGTTATTGTAGTGATGATGGTGATGATGATGAAGAACTGCAGATGCCGGTGCTGCGGCCGCACTTGCAGGAATAGAAGAAGGACTTGCAGGAGTGAACCCATGTCGTGTCGTCTTGCAGTAGGCATCACAACTCATAGTTTTGTATTTTCATGGGGCGCAACTTTGCCCTGAACCCGATCCACCGACCTCTGCCTGGTGGTGGTGGAGAAGTGGTCAGGGGATTGTACTACTACTGCTGTATCCAAGGAGACACCTGCACTAAGTGTAGTAACAACAATACTACTGATACAGCAGTTACTGCTGTTGCTGCTGGGTAACAACAGCAGCAACGACCCGCAGAATGGTAGTTGCAGCAACAACAAAGCAGCAACAACAATAATGAAAACCACTAAGAAAATGTTGTTGCTATTGTAGCTGTGGGTGGTGGTATGATTTGAACCCTTGCAGGCACTGTGTTTTTGTACTATGTGTAGGATGAGCCTGTGCCTGCAGTAGTGGTGTCTAGTACGAAGCAAGGGACGGCACTCTATCACCGCACAAAGGACAGACATTGGTCGCTGTAACCACCGGACCTGGGTTCGAACAACGCACACTCAGGCCCTGCTGCTGTTGCTGCTTTTCTTTATATCCTGATTCTGGTGTCTCAGTATTCTTGTATTCCTCCGTTAGTTTCCCTTTTTCACTTTATTTGCAACTTTTTTTTAAAATTGATGTCCTCCTAATAATAATATTGGTAATAATAATAACTGTATTGCCTTTGTGTACTTCTCACTTTCTTGGCTGAAAACTTCCTTTTATGGGCAATCTGGATGATTAACGGCGTCTGGGCGTCACGCTTGACTGGTTCCAGATGATCAGATTGCTCTGGAGGCTTCTCGAGGTGGCTCGGAGGGCTCTCCTGTGTTATGGGTTATCTAATTCCAGCAAGACTCCCGGGAGCACAGCATCATCACATCAAGAGTTAAGCTTAAGCTAGACGGCTGAAACGATGCTGAAAAAATACTTTGTAAAATCCGTGGCCCAGAATGGCCTGAGCACCTCCAACATGGCTTAGCTTCTTTTCCTTTTCCTTCTTTTCTTTTTTCTATTCCTTATCTAATTTTCCTGATTCTATTTACTTATTTTTTACTTTTTAACTTTTTTTCCAATAAATAGAATAAAAAAGCGAACCAGCGTGTAAGCTATCGGCTGTTGGGTTCTACACAGCCCAACAAACAACTCCGAGAACAGCAGGCAGCTGGCGAGATCCGATTTTACATATTTTTCCATTCATTCCAAGGATAATTCCAGGCAAGAAACGCACAAAAACTGGTAAAAAATCCATCCAACTCCTTCACACGGATGTGTTCCCATAATCCAGATCGGTTAGATTGTATCCAGAGGGTAATCCGGTAAAGATTTTACATCTTTTAGTCAACTGATTATCGCGGCTATGATGAATTCAGGCACTAGGCCGCCATTTTCTCAATTCTCTCTCACAGAGAGAGCGAGAGAGAGAGAAAGCTAGGAGAGCTAGGAGAGAGTCACCAGCCAACCAATCCCTCCACAGCCGCCGTTCTACTCCTCAGCACACGCGGCACTGCGCAGCAGCTTCTACAGGGAGTGAGCGGCAGAGCGCATGCCCAGCCTGATTAGTGCCCATTTGATAAATGATCAACTTTGAAAGGCAACAGGACGACAGGACAGGACGAGAGGCGGAGGGAGAGAGAGGCTCGGGCTATACTACTGATGGACTGACTGACTACATGCATACGGGCTGCATACAGCTTGGTCAGGGTCCAGCTTGCCCTGTACAGGTCTGTTTGGTTGCATTGTCACCGTAACATGACATCGTGAAATAAAACAGAAATAAAGAGTTTTAAGAACAGCTCCTGACTGACTTACACATGTTACATGGTTCAGTTTAGTGTGTGCGTGCGTGCTTGTGTGTGTGGCCAGCTTTGACCGTCTCAGATCATCATGCATGTGATACGTGCCTAAATATTGGAGCATAAAACAGAAATTAGAGTTAAAATTACAGTTCATGGACTGACTGACCACATTCATACGGTCCGCAGCTTTGGACACTGTATGTGTGTCCAGCTTGGGCCGTAAGTGTCTATTGCATTGCTTTGTCAATATGTACACAGTGACATTTACTTAAAAATGTGCAATAAAACAGAGATTACAGTTTAGAATGACAATTAAAACGCCCAGTTTGTTCACTAGGGTCTTGACTAACCACATGCAGGCTACATAAAGGACCGTTCAGGTTGGACAGTGTGTCCTTACTTACTTAGCCTTGCTACCTTAACATTGCATTACCTACATACATTTAAAACGATTAGATGTTCGATAAATGTGTTTAAGATAATAAAAATTACTGTTTTGAGCCAATATGGCACAACGTCCAGTTGGTGCCTTGACAACATTGAAACTTGTTTTTCACGAACCCTTGCGATTTGTGGCCAAATATTACAGATCAAAAACCACATTTTCATTTGACCGAACCAGCATTTTAAGACCACATTTTGTTTACAACCAAAAATAGTGAATAAAATACTTTCTATCACTCTGCTATGACTCAAATTAGTTTTTACGGGAAAATCGCATGCGATTATTGATTGAAAACTTTTTTGTCCGACTGGTGTATCTCAGACCTAAAGCCTCAAGTAAGTTCCTACCAGTACATTTTTTTATTATTTTATTCTACTTTAGCCATGCTGTTCATGCCAGAAGCTGTATACATTTTTTCTTTATTTTTCTACATGTTTTTATTCGTTTTTCATGGAACATACAGCTTTACATCCCAATCATCACCGGCTAGTGAGAGATGTCAAGAAGCTCGTCTTTTTGTTTTGATTAAGGAGTTTAAGTGACACACTTTTCCCCGTCCTGTAAATGCAAGTTTAAAATTGAGTAGTTTTAAGCCATAATATTGTAAAATATCGGCCAAAACGTCCATCAGACGTTCTGTATTTGGTACGCAAAAGCGATGGTCATTTGTACAAATTCTGGGCAAATTGCGGAACATCCTAGAATCTTCCATTTCTAACCTGTTGTCAATTTTTACTACACATCAGCATTATACTCTAGAATATTCCGTCATCTATATAAGCCGAATGATATTGTAAACAAGTGTGAATTGTGAATTGCAATTGTATTTTGGAGATTGAAACAGCTAGAATAAAGTGTTAGTCAATCTTAAGCAGGAAAATGAGTTTTGAGTTATGTTTGGTAGATTAATGCCAAAGTGATCCTATCAAATTTGGGAGAAGAGCTCGCTATATTTTAATATTAAGTCACGAAATTAAGTCAAATGAATCCACTTCAGCAGCAGAGCTACACGGCGGGGCTACGGTTGCCGCTGAGATGGAATCTGATGATCTCCGAATATTCGTCTTACACGTATAAATTGACGCAAAACGGGTAACTTGAACTCTCTAGCATTGAGCTGCAAGTTACTGGTATTTTCAAACTGTTGAGTTTTTATTTACTTTTAATGGAATCCTGTGGTCGTACGGGAACTCAATTGCAAAGTATTAGGGTGCATACTGTTCAGGAGTTTTTGGCAGCAACAGTCTCAGTCACAATCATTATACCAGGCCACTGGTACCCTTCTTTTGGACTTATGATGACTTTTCCCAGGGGTTTCACAATCAAAGATTTCATAGAATCATCTCTTACAGGCCAACCCACAATTGGAAATGCTTTTCAACCATCAGGATTATAGTTGGGCTGTATCAAATTAGGCCCTCAATTTATATGATCAAAAAGCTAAGTTAGTCATTGACTCCTGATGTGGCATAATTAAAGTCTTTTGAACTATATAAATTCAAAGCTGTCCCTTTGTGCTAATTTGCCATAATCACCGTAAATGTTACATTAAGTAATTTTACTGTGAATGTCCTGTGCCGGTTAGAAGCCAATACAGTAATGAATGCAGTTCAACGTCTCCTAATTTATTACAAACTAGGTCAGGATGCCCACTTGTGTGGGCATAAAGTAACACTAAAAGTAGGTCACCTTATCTATTTCCTAAAGTAGGTCACAATAAGAAAGTCATAGATGTCAGTCAAGGTCATGTGGCATGGTTGATAGTTCTTAGTAGGTCATTGTGACCTAGTTACAAAAGTAGGTCACAATAAGTAGGTCATAAATATCAGTCAAGGTCAAGTTCATATGGCATAAATGATAGTCCTTAGTCTTAGCAACCAAACTACACACAGTAGTCACACAGGAATATAGAACACACTTGCAGAAAAAAGAGCACTCACACAGGAAATTTAGAACACACTTGCAGAAAAAAGACCATTACAGACGGAGTCAGCTTTCTCTAAATATAATATAGATAACATGTTGTAAAAGACAGTTGTGCAATCTTAGATGAGTCAAATAAACAAGAGCATTAAATTTTCTTGTAACAAATTAGGTTCAACACAGTTTCTTGCTTATCTGACTTCATTTCACGGGAAAAGGCCACTGGTTCCAGTATTTACAAACCAATAAACAACAAGAAAATAACTACTATGTATGTTAGTTCAATCGCATGCATTCAACACACATACAGACAAACAAACAGACACAGCACAACATGCAAACTCACACGGTTCAATCGGCTAATTCTCTATTAACATCTACTTTACCATTAAGAATATGTCAACTTAATGCATGAACTACAGTGAAGTTTAAAACATGTTGTCATGTCAATATCCAAGCACGGGCATTTAATTTGTCTAAACCGTTCTTTCTATATTTGGCTATGATAATCTCTTGCAGGTAGTCATGATCAAATAGAAATTACGAAATGAACGAATTGAATGCCTGTGTGTCAAAGTGCCAAAGCTTGGTCAAGCTTTAATTTCAACTAAAGTGACACAACAAATGATTGAAAATACTAAATACCTGTTCAAAATAGGCTTGCCATATTTACCTGTTAATTCTCTCAGGAATTTTATCAAAAGACAAGAAAATATATTTTGCTTGTTGATGTCCTGCCGACATCTTGACTTTACTAAAGCTACTGGTCATGGGTCATGGCTCATTGACCAGTGCACTTTATTAACCAATTAACTTTAGATGTCACCATATCTGCAAAATGAGTTCTCGCTACATTCTGGATTGGATAACCTTATCATGACAGGCAGAATGCCACTAAAGACAGGTGCCGTTAAAGACAGGTTCTATTGTACATTGCTTGTAAATCTAAAAGAGGTGCTTTACAATCGTGATGACAAAATGGAATGCTATCAGTGTATGTGGCTTCATTTTAGACCGTGCAAGTTTTCCTAACCGGTTAACCACAGCAATTTAACCGGTTATCCGAGTTAACCAGTTAATTTAATCACTACATACAGACATTATCGCAATTTTAAAATTTTTCCTGATCATCTCAAGACAAAATTTGTTACGATGGAAAATATTGCCATGCCTTGCACATTTCAACCTCAAAAGAGTTTCTTTCTTTTTTTGAAATCATGATTTCAAGCATTTCAAACCTCTTTCAAACAAACAATAACAAAATAAATAGTGTGATAGTGAAAGGGCCTCGTTACCCGAAGGGAAATCTGTTTACAGGCATAGCTAACATAGCTGCTCTACGTGGGCTTCAAAAGAAGCTGTGGGAAGGTGTTGAAGGGTACAACACCAGGCCTGTAGAGCCCTGGGCAGGTGAGCAGCTTGAAGCTGCTTACCTGCAGTCTGAGTTTGTAACATGAAATGAATAGAAGTGATTCTACATAAGCCTATGGCTTAAAGTGTTGTAACCCTTTTTGGGAACACTTAGACTCAATTGGACATCAGGACGTGAGCTGCCTTCACTGAGCGCCCCCTGGTGGACATC
>JBCAUI010513603.1:0-12364 GCA_038406195.1 Haplosyllis anthogorgicola | reverse complement strand
GAATAATTTTTCTGAACGATGTTTCGTTGAAGTGATGGAAAGTTACGATTTTGTATTATTTGGGCCCTGATTCTTTTCTTCTTTTTTTTGATTTCTTTATTTCTGAGAGCGGCGGGAAACGTAATCCAACAAATAAAAAAAGTCTGGCCTAAACTTGTATCATGTTCGACCAAAAACTTCGGACGAAATCTCTACAAATATTCACAATTGGGATGGATATCGTGGCAATAACAAATACAAAAATAAAATTAGTTATATATGTGAGTGTGTCTTTTCAACAATTAAATTTCTCATTAGAATTCAGCGATTCCAAGTCTTTTCTTGATGACCCTGGCTATAATTTCCTGAGGTCTGTCGGAGTAAGCTTTAAGCTGCTCGTGTGAAGCTGTGATCTGGTCGCCATTAAGTCTGTCCAGCAGGGTAACGCATGCCACAGCACCTGCATGGGTGAAAAGTGATTCATAAAAACAATCAAGTGTGACACTCAATTGGTTTTACCAGATTAATTGCTAAAATGTCATAAATATGCAATTTATTAACAAAAAACATGTAAATCAGCAACATACGAAAACAGATATAATTTCGAATTTTAATTTATGTTTTAAAAATCGGTAATAAGGTGTTCTGAAAAGCGTATTTACTGTGGAGACGTACATATTTATGAATTTTACTAACTAGTCCAATTTGAATACTTAGTAAATCTATTTCAAAAACCGTAGAATATCTAGAGGTACATTTTCAGTGACTGTTTAATTTAAGTCAAGTCTGTTTTGAAAGTAGATTACCAAGCATTTGACATTGTTGAGACACTGTGCGAGTCATGAATCGCAGTTACCAACGTACTTTTGCTACTTTGCAATCTAACGTTAGGCTAAATGAACTTTACCTTTTATTCCAGCATGATGACACATAGAAGCGAAGCACAATGATTCCATTTCGATATTTCTTACGCCTTTATCGTAAGCTTCTCTCAAGAAATTCATTTTATCTTGTTCAGTGTAGTCACAAAATGCTCCATCTAATCGGGCTTGCCCTGCAAAGTGTTCATTGGAGGAAATGAAGGATAGTGGCTTCATGCTGTGCATTTGTCAAGACATAAAAGCACAGCGTGAATGTCTATTGTTACCCAATAGGCCCATATCCCTCATTTTTCTGTTTTAATGATGTACTAAACTAGTTCCGCAGCAATTTCCTGAAAATGTGTGTAGGAGTAGGGTAAAATTTTAAAATAATAGGAACAAGACGGATTGACAAATTCACCTACACATTACACCAAAGCCGATAATCTGTTTTACTCTTCAATAAATCTTTGTGGTTGTTCTTGTGGTGCGTAATGCCATCCAATCAAATTATGACCATGAGAATGAGATCATAATCAAGGTTGTTACCTTCATAAAAGTCTTGAGTGCACATAGTTTTACCACTGACCACTTGAAAGTCATCTTCTGGTCTAGATGTATTCACCAGCTCTTGTACTAAATCTTTATCCAGTATTGAGGGACGACTGACGATCTTGCCAAGAATTGCCTGCAGCGAAGTTTAAAATTTACGGATTTGAATAATGCATTTGAAAATATTTTTCTTTTTCCCATTTGTCTTTGTGGCATTGACCAATATTAGACGTCTATTTGCACCTTCAAGGTACTAACATGTACCAGAAAAGGGATAGTTCAGTAAAAGAACAATAGAATCCCCGCTGTGTTATTACAGTTAGAGGTGACATAAATCAGGGGTTGGCTATGCTCCACTGAATTTTGATTTTTCGCAGTTATATCAATGATTTCATTAAATTATGGACTACAGCTGTTTGTTAGACGGGGAAACTCGCCATCACTAATTCGATATTTGGTAGAAGTGTACTAAGATTGTTCTTTTATACTGTACTCACCAAATCTAACTGAGGACGAAATAAAGCATCGACTGCTGCGTCAGATATAACAACAGTGCCAGGTTCAAGACCTGTAAAGAAAGTAAGTTAATTATGTAACGAATTGTGCAACAAAACAATAACACAACGTTTTCATGACAAAATATTGATTATAGTTTTTTATTACACCAAATTCTGTAGGGTATTTTGGCTACATTTTATGTTAATGGCGCCACGAGAGAGATGCACTAGCATGCAGTATGCCTTGTTATTTCTGAACCAGCTTCATGCTGTGGGTATTTAAAAAAAATGTACTCAATTCTGAATCTCTGTATGCCAATTTTTTTTTCTTGCGAAGCCAATTTGTGCGTCAAGAATATCTAGGTCTAGCGGCGCATCTGCTATTATTGACATCAAATAGTATTTATTTTCAAGGATATTAGAAAATGCAATCTGTGCTCAATATTTTATGTAGTTTATGTCCGTGTTGTCGGCTTTTTTTCGATAGAAATATTTGATAACATTTTACAGGTATAGTAAAATCTGCATTTGGCGTGCTACCAACGAAACCAGGAAACCATGTCCTTTTTGGGGGGCCGGAGGTACATCCTGA
This sequence comes from Haplosyllis anthogorgicola, assembly GCA_038406195.1. Classification (NCBI taxonomy): domain Eukaryota; kingdom Metazoa; phylum Annelida; class Polychaeta; order Phyllodocida; family Syllidae; genus Haplosyllis; species Haplosyllis anthogorgicola. The sequence continues at coordinate 9,884 of JBCAUI010513603.1, read as the reverse complement.
AATTTCTATCAGTTTTGAAACAATAGCACATCAAAGGCACTGCGTGGATTTTTTTATTTCCTGTGTGTTCTGCACATTTCAAAATTAAAAGAAATTTCATGATTTGGACAGCAAAAGAAATACATTATTCGAATAAAAGGCATAGCGTGACCTTTCATTATACTAATTATTTTTAATATACACTCTAAACTGCTAATGTGCAAAAAACATAAACAAAAGTGGGTGTTCCCTGTGATGTAAATGCCAAATTTTGATTTACAAAAGTAGCATTTGGTGGTTGAAATTATAGATGACATGATTCCGACAACTAGCAACAACTAGCACATCCAGTGCTGATTTTACTGTACTTTGCGGAGGGTGAAATTTCTATCATTTTGAAACAATAGCGATCAAAAGCACCGCGTGAAATTTTTTCGTTCTCTCCTTTGTTCTCTTCGTTTCCAAAATGATAGGAATTTCAGGAGACGTACTTTGCGGGGTTTTTTTTAAAGAAAATTAAAATTGCGGAAAGTACCAAGGCCACCACATGTTCCTATTCTATAAAATATTACGTCTTTGGCGTCAGCATGATAGAGGATTTTAAACAGTTCGTGCATCATGACGGAGAAAGAAGGCATGCCAATCCCATGCTAAAATATACACAAATGGTTAGTACATGCATGTTAAACAAATGCTGACACAGACCATGAAATTACTATCAAAAATTAAACGTTCCGCAACAATTCAATTACATGCTGAGCTCATTCAACAGTAAATTTAAATTTTAAATTTAATAGTAATTTTATGATCTGAAGAGACTTAACAAAAAGAAAAAACAAACAAACACGCTCTTCAGAAAGTTGAATCAATTCGGGAACGTTTAGTAGCAACGGAATTCCATTCTTTGCTATAGTTAAGCACACAAACAGAGGGTAACATTCTCTTGTTCCAAAATTGATATATTTTCCTCTGAATGATAAGCAGTGAGAGTAAGAATGTTTACAAACAGCAAATACGTTTCTCAGCAGTAAAGCATGTTAAGCAACCTTCTCTTTTGAAAGGAATTCCAGACTGCGTTTGATGCGAACAACATGATTATCGTTAAACTTTCAAAAGAGAAGATTGTCTCCGTTCTGATTTGCCTTCAAGAGGGTTAGGTTTATGACTGAATTGAACAACAATATCTATCGTGCACAGTAAACAAGAACTAGCTTAAAGTTAGCTACCTAGTCCACCACATGTCATGTACCGATTCTAAAGAAGGTGACATCACTACATTCAGTGTGGTAAATAATTTCGTGCAACATTATAGAGACGGATGGTATACCCATTCCATGCTGCGTCACAGTGAAATTGATTTAAATTCAGTTACAATCATAGTACTCAAAATAAACAGGTTTTTATGTGGTCAAGCTAAATAAAATGTCAGAAGGATATATTCTGTACTTCTGTGTGCCATTTAAAATTAAAGGATTGTACATTACATTGCTAGCTTTTCATAAAATTCGGGGAAATTTCCAAAAGGCGCAATTGCAATAAATATGTAAGGTAGTGTAATGATCCACAGCATCATATCTCCTCATAGATAATTTGATAAATCTGTAAAGATCTACCTTGTTTGCTGTATGTCAAGCAAAACGCTTTCAAATCAAGATATTAAGTTCAGTTTTGTTTCACACTTTATAATTTTAGTGAGTTCAATACACAAGAAAAAGATCACATACACTGGCAGACAGCACGGGTCCAGCTTTGTAGAGAGCGTATCTGTCCGTCGCGCCTGCGATGTTGACCAGCGCCTGTCCGGCGGGAAGCGGTATTTTTAGCGCCTGGAGCATGTGCTGAGCGAAGGTCTCCATTCTCCTTGGACTCCCTCCAACACACACAAACTACAATACCAAAGCAGAGGATTCCAATCCATTACATGGCAAATGTATCCTTGTCACAGGAAGAAAGTCCCATTAAATCTAGCCAGCGAAACCAGAAGAACCCTGAAACTCTGCATATGACCAGGCGTTGTCCCTAATACATTAAAATCACAGCATGGAATTCATTTGTTCTCTGTTTTGTTCTGTACGTTTTCAAATTGAGGTTGAGTTTCAAGAGCTGTTAATGTTAACACTTAAAATTCGGGGCTTTTAGAAAATAGAACTAAATAGAACTTTACGCTGTGTTTTGCGACCTTGACAACGTTAAGACTTGAATTTGTCTTTGAATTTGACTTGTCTCATTGATGAAACAATGAAAAACAATGTGGTAAATGAGGAGGTGGCACAATTTTGCAAACTCAATTTACCAGTCACCTATATATAGTCTGTTCAACGCAATAAAGGTAATTTTCATGAAGTCATGACATGGCATTTTGGACTTATGTTGTATTGCCATGCACAGCACTGAGTTAATTTCAATTGTTTCGAAATTTCAACGGATGTTTTTCGTGTGTGATGCTCTCCGCAATGATTCTTCTTGTGACAAAGTATCAGTACAAGTACACCCACTTGTAATTCATAAGGTATAATTAAATTCGCTGTACACAGTTCTTCAGATTTTAGATTCGAATGTTTTTGGTTCTTACAGATATCTGTTAAGTTCAATGTGGGATAACATGTCTCAAGCGCGTTATCTCAAGATGGTTTTTTCCGCAACCGTCGAAATCACTTTTTCTGTGGCAATTTTTGAACCACTCCTGCTCACCAACTGAAAATGTTGTTGCTGTACTATGTTATCTGAAGATATTGTTTTTGCATTTCTTGTAGATGCAACATTATACAATTCTTAAACAATAAGATGACACAGTTACGAGTATCACTTTGTAATTATATGTGTACTTGAACTAATTTAAACCTTTTTGTATTCAAAGTGCCCGTGAACACATTCTCTGACAACAATGTGATCGTTCAAGAAAGAAAAAATTCAGTATTGCATGTAGGCCCGGATCCAGGATTTCCCGTAGGGAGGGGGGGCGCCAACCCAAAATTTTTCGTAAAACCCCTAAAAATTGAGGGAAATCTGCAAAAACTGCATGAAAATGAAAAAAAAATCTGGCTGTAGGGGGGGCGCGAGCCTCCCGCGCCTCCCCCCCCCCCGATCCGCCAATGGCATGTACGCTTGTGCAAGCTCTTGCAGTCACTCTAGTTTCAGGTCTATTATTTTAATAACGCATAACGTATAAACGGCTGTTATAAATCAGCTTCAGCGGGTAGCAAACTGTTATGCCATTTAAATTTAAACTCTTACTTCTTTTTTATCGAAGTTTGATAAAACGAAAACCAGAAAAAGAATCCCTTTCAGTCGAAGGGCCACCGCCAGCTTTGCAAATAGTCACCGAAGACATTAAAACATGAAAAGAATTTACAATTTTAAGTACAAAAATTTATTCTTTGAATGACCTTGACCTTTAAATGACTTTGTTCTATATTTTGACTTCGACCTCGACCTTGTGTACCAGTCAAACATTTGAGATTTTCAAAAAAAAAATTGAAAATTGACCTTCCAATGGCCTGGACCTTTATTTGATATTGACCTCATTAACCTATCACAAACATAGTAACATAAGATATCGACAAACATCAGTCAAGTTATGGCCTGAATACACACACACACACACACACACACACACACACACACACACACACACTTTTAAACCCCATATATTTCTATAACATGTTAATACTAATCCTAGTATCGTGCAATGTCACTCTGGGGTTTAGCAATAAATTAAATTCAACCACAATAACTTAAAAATACCTTAACATCGCCAAACATTCGTTTGAGGTCATGACTTTTTGTTCCCAACGCAAAGTGATACAGAATATCTTCCTCCAACTGCAATATGTTAGGATTCTTCAGTCGAACTATACCTCTGTAATAAAATTTATTCAAAACTTACTTAATCATTTGCAAAAAAGAAAACATCAGGAAAAACATACACAACATTGAAAAGCAAATAGCCACAAACTAAATTAAGAGGGTGAAATTCCCATCATTTTGAAACAATGGTGCATCAAAAGAACAGCGTGAAATTCTTTCTTTCTGCTTTTGTTCTCTCCGTTTTCAAAATGATAGGAATTTCATGAGCTTTGAAGGGTTTACCACGACGGTCAAGTAAACGACCAAAAGGTGCATTTAATTAAGTCATGAATTAAGTTTCTAAGAAAATACAGGCTGATTAAAAGCAGTGAAATTCAGTCATTATTATGGATACTTTCAAAAACAGATAAATAAGGTTAAGGAGTGATCAGAAATATGTTACCTTTTATATATTTTAGAATTATAAAAATACTTGTTAGTAATATAAAGAGATATGGCATGAAACCAGTGTTTACAAAAAATCGCTGTCATCATTGAAATCTTATCTGTGACCGAAGTAAGGTGACCTTTGAAAAATTCTCAACTTCGGTCAGAAACGTTGCTTCCAAGACGCAAATTCAACGTCTATGAAAGTTAAATAGCCAACAATCAAACTTAACTAAGTCATACCATAAAATGACAAGAAAGGTACTCTGATATTCTGGGTCTTTCAAATCCGTAATTTTAAGTGCTTATGCAGAGATCTGTCAATAGTGTCCAATAATGTGATTATGCAATACTTTCCCTAGTTTTGCGACTAGAAAATTCATGCCAATGTTGAGCTGGAATCCAACAATATTAATCGAAACATATCGCCACCATTTCAGTCACCGAATACGAAACCTAATGCGAAATTATTCCATACAATATAAGTAAACTTACAATTCGTCGTCATCATCACTACTGTGTCTGGGAGAGGATCCAGCCGAACCGACACTCATGGTCCTGTATCTGTCCACAAGCTCCATGTTAGTCCTTTTACTCATGTCGCTCTTGGTATTTAAGTTCACGTTCCTCACTTGGTCGAAAATACTAATGCTGATGATCTGCAGTGATCACAAACCTATATTTTATATACAAACCTATATTTTACCTGAATCCCAAAAATTGTTCTAATAATTTGTTATCTACACCAACATAAATCTTTACATACATGCAGTGCTACAAGAATACTTAGTTAAATTCTTTCTAAAATTTACACTATTACGTCAATGCCTAACTGCATTCATGTGTTACTTTCTTAAATTTCTATTTCAATGACATCTGACCGAGAGTTTAAAACTTAAATGGGCGTTTAAGGATAGTATAGATGTACACACGCTACGCTACATGTAAACAGCCATAACGGTTTACAATGTACAGTAAAAGTTAAAGACATATAGAGCAATACTAATAAAGTAATTACTCGAAAACTTTCTGCGTAGATATTCGTTTCAATGTGACAGGCCTTTAACTCAACAACTACCAAGTAAACATTTACATATATTTAAATATGACCAAATGTAAAACTAACTAGGGCTTTCGATCTTAATTTTTTGTTTTACCAAGGAGAACGGTTACGAAACAGATCTGGTTTGGTAATCCATATACAGCTTTTGACTGTCTGAGGATGGGTACAGGCATTCTGTACCTGGAATAATTTACGCCTTATATCAGATGGTTCCTCTGACGTTAATTTATAAAATAGTAATTTTGTTTATTGAAATTTTATTATTGTTTCGCCTTATCATGCATTAACATATTTGTTTTAGGCTCAACATACGTGATGGCACTATCATCTACTAAATCAGACAGTTATTTATTGTTATGATTTTAGATAAGTAAAAAGATTAGATAGCTTATCCAGCTAGCCACCAAATAGCTCCTTCAGATTTTTATCGATTTCTAGTACATTCTTATGACTTGTAGTAAACAAAAATATCATTTACATGTAATTTACATGTAATTACATTACATTAAATACATCACAAAAATTGCATTCCACAAGATGATGAAATTGCATTCACCGCCTCATTTATTTGACAGTCATTTTCTGAGTACAACATATACAACTGATGTTTTACCAATTATTTCTTTTTTGAAAATTTGATTGAACACAGTAAATTTAAACATCTTAAAAAATTCAAAGCCAACTGAAAGTAAATTATTAATCAGATATCAATGATAAGCATCAGAATAGAAATTCATAAATACTTACGGTACTCCTTTTCAGTTCAGACTGTCATGCACAGGCTGTCATGTCTCCATACAATTCTTTTACACCTTAAATTCCTTCAATTTCTCAGTTGCAATTGCGCAAGGGGCAAACAGGTTTTTGTTATAAGTGACCTTCTCATGTATTCGTCCAGTACGGTGCTCGTAAATCAATACAAGCTGCTGATAATTCACGTTCCAGTCAGCAGAAGGTAGCTGATAAGCTGTTCTGCTGCACCACCATACTCGGACATACGTGATAAAGAGTCTAGTGCAACAATGATTAGATGACTATGAGAGCGAACCAGGTTTTAGCGCATGCAGTTCAGTTGGTCGCAGTCTAGCGAAGGTATGCATCAGATGCACAATCTTTATACAAAAAATAGCATTAATTAGCTGGGTAAGCTCTTGAAATTTCTATTCAGGAACGTCTGAGAACAATAGGGGTTCGCGCTACACTTTTGATACATCATCCATCTGTTACATTTCCTCCGCCAGAATATACTGAGACATCTATTCACCCACAGCTAAACAATTAACATGCGTTATGTGATACGGGTTCAGATTTCAGATGGCACCAAGAAATAAAATTTAACTTTAAAGTACACCCACACTTTTCTTTTTGTTTTTAATGCCACACCTCTTTCGTTATCAAGTGAGTAAGAACGTTTAATACTTCATCAAGTCTGCTAATAGTGTCAAGTGTTAGATACGAGCCACAGCCATATGAACAACATACGTAGATCTCTCCCTCTATCTATTTGTTCAGTCTTAACCGTTATATCACCTGAAAACAGATACGAAATTCTAATTGGGAATTTATACCGGAATATAGGTCGACATGGGCGCCACAAGACTTTTTTTAGCCAACAAAATAATCTCGCAAACTATATTTGACGTACAGAGATACAAAATTAAGTACATACCATTGCATTGTAATACTGTATTATAAAAATTAAATATGATGGAGAAACATTATGTTTCAGAAATATTTTTTCTGCATGGTTCGCGCTCCATGCGCACCTGCGCAACAACATAGACTTAAGCTGCACTGCATGCGTGCCTTTCCCAAACCTAGTCTGAGCTCACAGCAGCGAATTTTCCTTGTACTAACCCTCTAAGTTTTTCAAATGTCGCTAGCACTTAATTTGGACTTCTGATCATGCAGATACACTTACGATTAAACTTGAAACAAATTATTTGCATCTGCTGGGATGATTTATCGGGATAACACATGATGTTTTACACTTAAAACATTTTTATTTTGTCATGTCTACAAAAGTATCTGCTATAAAAAAGAGAGGAGTAAGCACACCTTTAGCCCACGTATTAAGTGCACAGTTACCTTTTTATTAATTTAACGGCACTTTTGACGTTAAAATGCAAGTCCACTATCACTACTTAGTAGTAGCGCAACTCAGTACAAAACTACATACAACTGCTTAAATATCTTTGGAACATAAAACTCAGTTCAGTAATTGACTGATTAAACTATCTACTACAAAAAGCACTTGTGGAAGCAAAGAAAAGTTTATGCTTATTTTTCTCAATTACAAAGAAATTCCATGTCAACTCCTCTGTTCAATATTTTCCAATTTTCTATTTTCAATAGAATCACTGACACATCTAACATAGAGACAGATTTGTAAAGTAGTAAGTTTCTCAAATTTATCACAAATTCGCAGTCACTTAATCGTGAGGTTCTCAAGAAGCATAAAAATAAGTAATTTACTGCAGTTTTTAGCCCATAAGCATATTGTAGGCTGCTGCCAGTAAGACACCTCCACTGACTCCGAGTAAAGCTCCCAGTTCCCCGCCTTCTCCCATGTGTCTCGCCGCAGCAAAACCTGCTATAGCCCCCACCACCGATAACCGGTCCACTCGCACCTGCAGAATAAAATGTTGCGTTTTTAGGCTTCCCTTATTTCTGTTAAAAATCATTTAGATTGTTTCTGTTAAAAACCCATTTAGATTGTTTCTGTTAAAAGATCATTTAGATTGTTTAAAAGAACAATTACCAAGAACCCATAAACAATTGTTTACACCATAAAAGCTGCCCATGAATAGATGCAGAGCCTTCTCGTCGATACAGAGAGCCTTAGCCCTCCATCGGACATGAGGCTCAAGCAATCGAACTACTTATACTAACCCGCAGATTTAATGAAACATTTTAATAAAACACTATTACCTGACATCTGTTGTATCTGAGTCTGTAACAACGATCCCATATTGAGTCCGGCGTTACGTTGTCTCCTCTGATCCTCAGCCATGTCATCAGGGGTCCGGCGACCAGTCCCATAGCCACTCCGTAATGTCCACACTTCAACGCATTTCTCTTGAAAGCTTCTAGATCCCTCTCTCCTGGAATACATGAACATGACAAGTACATACACATGAACCCAGGATTTTAAAATGGAAAATGGTCCGTCACGTTTAACCCAAATATCATCATTTAATGGCCAGATTTAGCAATACGTTACGTGAAACCCGACTTGGTCAAAAACTCGAGCTTTGTGTGGCACGCTTTTGATTCCTGTTTGGGTGGTGTTTAGTTTCAAATCATCTAAATTTCAGGTCAAAACCTAAGTACTTGTAATTGATAACATGAAAATGTCACTTTTCACGTCAGGACCTGCTAGAAAATGAGGAGAAATTGCTTTCTCCACATTGGCATTCAGATAAGGGTTGTAGGTAACGAGCTGTTAAACGCCCCTATTAGAAACCAATGCATGATGTATTGTTCCTGAATAAAGTGCCGTCTCTAATTCAAGCACCCCGTCTGCTTTTCACAAGAAATTAAATAAATATTGACCTCTTGGATCAAATTCATGTTACATAAAACAAATATTATCAAGTGGTATCAAAATAGTTTTCATAAGCCACATTTTAGTATAAGCTTAGTGGATGAATATGTTGATCCTGATAGTCTTTATTTTGGTATAAAACTTTCAATTTATTTGATTGAGCTTTGATACTTAATTTTACGTGAGCCTTTCGTGAATTTGTCATCCTGAAAATTGGTTTTAGGGTCTGGCGTTTTATTTAGGAACAGTACGGTATGTTACATCGACGGATCGCATGATAGGACATGCACTCCAACCACCAGTCAATATTTTCTTAATTGTCCTGGGGTTTTGGCATAGAAGTCGACCTTTTGGGTGGGTATTTTAATTTGCACCCCTCGAAGTAAAAATCTGCCACTCTCTCAAACGCTTTTAATGAAAACAGTAAATTTCTTCAGCATGCATAAATAATTTACCTTTGACTAATGTCATGATTGGTGCTGCAAAGCATGTCCCCAGTAGTACCCCGGACTGCACAGTTTTTGTTGTTACATGGAGGGTAAGCTCTGTTTTTGGCAGAGGAATTTGTCTCATGTGCTCGTCACACACGGGCAATCCTGCCATATTTCCTGCCCAGTAAATATTTCCTGCCATATTTCCTGCCCTTGCGCTTGATGTATTCGATCTTGAATCTGCAGAATTAATTAACGTCAGTACATGTAATACCCATAGTCAAGGTTTTTTTTAGGTATATATACCGCCGTTATCCTTATCAATGGAGGTATCAAAACATTTAACTTTCTAGTCAGGATCCCGCCTGAGAACTCACCCTGTGTTGGTCATCGCTTTAGTGCATGGCGTGTTGTATTATCAATTCGTTTCCATTAACCATATGCAATAATTCGGAACAATTCCATTTTCCATTAATTAGAGTACACGAAAATCCATGTGTCTGATAACTAATTAATTCTCATGAATATTCATGATAGTGTAAGCAATGCAGCTACTACTCTCCCAGCAAGCATCAGTACTAAGTTAGCAGTTGAGATGACCACATGTATCTCTGTAGACTTGTAGAAATAA
>JBCAUI010513592.1:0-12364 GCA_038406195.1 Haplosyllis anthogorgicola | reverse complement strand
ACACTAAGCACATCCTAGCCATTCAATGCACCAATCATCGCAAATAATTCAAAATAGAAGCCGTATCAATATGCATGTGACGTTGGATTACAAAATGTGTACGGAAAGTATTATTGTAAGGAATTTAATATTCAAAAGAATATTACACCACGCCGTGAATTGATTTTTATTTTGTAAGAACAAGAGTCTCAACAAGAATATGTAAAGAAATTGTTTTATCGGTGAAATGCAATGTTGACTATGTAGCTGTGCGCAAGATGATATTGAGCTTGTTAATGTCTATTAATTTTTCGAAATAAAGCTATATTAATATCGGTAAGTTTTTATTTTTTCTGGTTGTACTAAGAATATATTTGCGTCTTAACCCACGATTTTACACAGATCATGAAATTCCCATTAAAAGTTAAGCGCCTCACTGCCATTTGCTCAGTATTAGTTCAACATGAAATTCAATTGTTGCGGGCGCTTAACTTTAAATAAAATTTCATGATCTGATGCAGCAGTGTTTTAAGTATTTATTGTATTACTTATGCATGTATTTTTGTTGTACATCGTTGCACACAGTGAAATTGATTTCAGTTGAATTCTACCGCCCCCGCCAAGATTTTTCGTTATGTGAATCTATGTTTATCAAGTACCAATTTACTTTGTAGGATGTTTGTTTCCTCAACTGTTAATAATATCTTATTAGTTTCTGCTGATTTTTTTTCTGTTTATGTCGAAACTTAATTTGCAGTGTCCTTGCGCATTATGTCACAATCTTACATTCATTATCGTGACGCTTTAAATGTCGTAAAATTGTAAACAGATGCGAATTTAATCATACTGGATATTAAATTATATTCAATTCAATTTAGATTTTGCTTTTGAGAATTGTGTAGGTTTAGCTTGTCCACATGTCAAGTATGTCCTCTCTTGTACTGATGGTTATAACATTTATTTCATAACATTCAAGCATTCAAATTAAAAATGTGATCATAAAATATGCCCTTCCAGGGTGGAGGACGGGGTCAGTTCCGGATTTATTCCCTGTTTCGGATTTATTGCACCAAATAGACCCCTGATTTTCAAAAGGGTCACGTTTTTTAAATTACTTTACTGTCAAAGGCTACCAAAAAATATCATTTTAGAAAGATATCTAGGATCTCTTCATCATACCGAAATCATATGCCCAATTCGACTTTGTCACCCTTATTCTACACATCGAAACTGACACAAAAAAGATCCACCCAGATCTATGAATTCTCCACATCCAGATGGCATTCGAAAATAATAATCCCACAATGTATGTTGGGTAGAGCAAGGGAGTTGAAGAGTGGAATAAATCCTCGTTGATTCTCTTCAACAGATAACATGAAAGCATCAAGGGTTAAGGATTGAGAGAGTTCAAACCCAGGCGACACACATTCATCAATTCTTGACGATAAAAGAATTAAGAATATGGAATGCGAAGTCAAGCCACTTTTCCTGCTAAAACCCCCATACACTCTGTACTCACATGGAACAGAATTGTACAGAAAGTACCACCCCCTATCACTGTAGGGCTTTTCTATTTTAATCAATTGGATTATTTGCACCGGCAGGATTTTCGAAGTGTGGCTATCCGAAAAAAAATATAAATTGAGCTTTGGTTTCTAAAGAGGCAAACATTTTGTAAATGTCAATAATTTCTCCTTGACTTGCAAAGAAATTGACTGATGCAACCAACAAATCTATATTTTGCCATGCACAGCATGTTTCAGCTACCATATTAATTTTTTTGAAATCCCGATTTCAAAGTGAGGCTGGAAATGTAATCCAAACAATTAAATAAAAAGCCGAACTCTGGTACAATTGACTGGGCGTAGGTGCACTGACTTTTCTTCAACAACCTAAAATTACATGGACAGATAGATGAACAACTATTAACCATATTGTCTCCGACCGATTGTCATTTCCTGTTTTACAAGGAATAAGTTTAACGGAAACCGAACAACTTTATAGGCCTTGTACTTTTTACATAAGTTGGCGGATATATATAACGGACCTGAGGACAGTTCATACAGACGAATGATGCAGCTTCAGTGTGTTTCCGTAAGGTACTCACTCCTGTAATGCAACAGCAATAACTTAGCTTCAGGACATATTGGGTCATTTATGATTGGACTTTCATTGGGGCAAAGTCATAAATTCCTTCCCGTGTGGAAATGAAAAGCGCTTTGCCGTCTAAAAAACAGAAACATATCATCCGGAATTGTTTGCTGTTGCTTTTAGGATATGATATAATCACTGGAACAGGTAAGTTCGATTTTTTTCTTTAGATTATTAAAATTAACACGTTCACTCAAAGACGGGTTTGGGAAAACGTCGAGTCTAGCCCCACATGACGTTGCATGACGTAACAGGACCTTATGTCTCCTAATTGCACTGTTCTCTCCAACCCTTCCCCAAAAGAGATATGATCCAACCACCACACATAAGGCAAACAAGGTGACAAAAATCAATGAGCCATGACTTTTTAAGGCATGTTGTCTGATGGGGGATGACTGAGGTTTATTAAAAATCTGACAAATTATTAATTTAAAATTACTGGAAAATTATTTCATGCTAAAATTGTGTGGTAAAATATTGCAAAATTAAGGTAAATTATGTGTGAAAGTTTAACAAATTTTCACCATCCCCATGGCAAAGTAACAGTCAATAAAATCCATGGGGAGGGTCACACAAAGTCCAAAATAGGAGCAATCAGTGGCCCACAAAATGGACCCTGGACCTACAAAAAATTTTAAAAAGAAGAGAAAAATTACAGCTATTTTTCATTGATCTTACTGGTTTTGGTGGTCATCTTCATCAAGGAGTTACTCTTTAACTAGATGGTAGAATGTGCTAAACTTTTGTCTATTTATTCTTAAGGACATTATTAACAACCAGTATCATATTTAGGTCAATACGTTATGGGGCTCTAGCCACCTTAAATTAACATGGCAAGCGTGTCGTCCAGGTTGTCCTTTGCTTCAAAAACTTTAACAAAATGTGCGAATTTGATATACAAGTTATTTAAACGGAAAAAAGTGGCAATATGGATGGAAACATCTTATTTGTATTTTTTCCTCTGGAGTTTCGTTGAATACAAAAAAGAGTGTAAGGTGCTCTCAGCATTGTCTTCATGAACTGCTGCTAAAATCAGTCTTCAAAATATCAGAAACTTTAATTAGAATCTACCTTCTCACACTTTGTTGAAAATTCGTTTGGGATGGGCCAGTCGCACGTATGTTCCATAGCCATTTTTCTACGGTTAGAGCTAAAATACTTGAACATCGAAACCTAGTCTTTTGCCTAGACACACAATTAATACATCGCAAATAAATCATTCGTAGAAAGATTAAGGTCTCGAAGAAATAAACTGAGATAACAATGTGGCATTCAAGTTTTGCAAACAATTGTTTGTAAATGAAATGCATTTGTTAACAGTGTGAGGTTGAACGCGATTCTTTTCTGTATTAGAAAAAATTGGGAACATGAACGCTCAAATTATAACATTTGCTACTTATTGCAATACATATTGTCACTCAGTACTTAATGATGAACTAAGTAGCGTATTCGAACTGTGGTGTCCATCTTTTTAACCGTTATATTTCAAACAAGAAAGCGAAAATAGTTTTTAATTTCAATGGAAATTATCTGCGTTGACATCACGCGACAATAAACAGACACATATAATTACATGTACACTATACAAATAGTAAATGCAATATACATTAAAGCCATTAATATTTTAAAAGTGGCAATTTTGTGATGTTTATAGATCAATTTTTCGGAATAGTCATTACGTTAAATGCCTTTAAAGTACTGTGTACCATACATGATAAGATGTAATACAAGCTCATGGAACAAATTACTATCCATAAATTTACTGAGATATAACAATTTCGTTTTCGACACAAAGTACAGCATTTCATGGTACTGAAAGGAAACTGGAGAATAGAGGCAGATTATACGCATTTCGTTTGACAATTTACACCCCTTTGTAAACGGAGAAAGGTATGACGTTTTGTTAAGCCGGGCCCGTAAGGACCCGGCTTGGACACACGGACGAAGATTGCAGGCAGTTTGGTTTGTATCTCGGGAACAGACCCCCCCCCCCATCAGACATGAAACATACCCCCCCATTGGACATGAAACATACCCCCCTCTCACAAACAAACGGAAAAATAACTGACGATAGGGCCCGGATATCGTCTCGTTTGATTTTTGGTTTGAAGAATAGAAGTCTTGTCTAATGTTGTTACCAACTAGTTAGGTCAAATGATACAATGTCGTAACTATGAAGAAAAACTTTTATCCAAAAATAACACTGGACCGACTATTTTCTGCAATGCTCAAGTTGAGGATATATCAGTAATTCAATTTTCTTTAAGAAGCAACTTACTAGTCCGAAGAAAATTTGTCATTGTTTAATCCATATTGTACAGATGCTGATATACTTTGTTTATATTGTATAGTTCATATTGTATTTTGTGATTGTGATTTGGTACTTTTAGTTGGTCCGAGGCTAATGGGAATAATTCGGCTTGTCACATTACCTTTGAATTAGGATTGTCACGTTAAGTATCCCAAAATTTGTTTACAATTTTTCACATGCATTTTGTCATATCTCGTAAAACAATTCAGTACACAGAAATCGTATCAATTGTGTACATAAGAGTATGTAAGGAAGCTCCCATAAGGTACCGTGCTAAAGTTCTGACATGGTATTGGTGTATTGAGTTAATTTAATAATTTAATATTTAAATTTAATATGAATTAAATTTGATATTTTAATTTAATAATTAAAAAGATATTTCCTATGTGAATGATTTACGAACCACTTTAAGCTTTAAAATGATGGTATGTTGTAAGGAAGAATCTGCATGTGACAAAATGTAAACGAACTAACTAGATCCTAAAAGTAACAACTCTATTTTACCAAGGTGTAAAAATGTAAACAAACCATCCAGATCCTAAACGTGACAACTCTATTCTTACCTTACACGCCAAAGTGTGCTAGTCTGCCGATAAGACAATTTGTTGAAGGGTCTCTCACTGAGTTCAGATTAAGCTTCATTAGACAGGGCTACGGAAGCCGAACAGGGCGTTAGGGAATTAATGACACCCTGTTCGTCTCGTAGCATGCTGGAGGGGAGGGATTTAGGGAAGAGAAAAAGGCCTTCCTTGCACAGAGGATGAAATGCTTGTTCATGGCTCTTCATTTTGGGAACAATTGGATCTTTACACTCCTATTGTTGGAAAAGGCAGGTGTAGCACTAGACATAATGTTCGAGATCACCACACGCAAGTAGAAAGAGTGCAGGAGAGAGAACCACCCTGGTTTTAAAATCCACGAGGAGGGTCACAAAACAGAGGTTAGCCTAGAGGTCAGCATTATCTGTTTACACGGAACTGGAATTTACATGTGCTTGTTTTTGGCACACAGGTTCATCAGTCTAGCCAAAAAAGTCATCTGTTTCAGACTAAGTGATTAAAGATGGCTAGTCAGTAGACTCAGTAGGGCGGAAGTAGACTAAACAGAGGTACTCAGTGGACCCAAAAATGGACCCTGGTCAAACAAACAATTTAAAAGACAAAACAAAAAGAGGATGTTTGCTAGTAAAAGACAGATAGTGGAATTCTATTCAAATTCAATGGACTGATGGAGCGCAGCTTCGTTTAATGTGTGTTTACCTTAAAATTATTCCAACTGAATATACATTGTGAACACATGCAATGTCTTTGCAACGACTTGGTACATTATACTGAGATGAGACAAAGTTTTCTGAACTACATTTCACAAAATATGCTAGATCAACTGCCACTTGTGGATTTTAACAAAGGGTGCATTGTGATATCATCTATTCAGTAGACCAGTAAAATTCAAATTATTATTATCATAAAACATAAAACAATATGAATGTTTGTAGATCCGGATATTGTATGTATTGTACCTTTTTGCTGGGTAACTCCAGAGGTTTAACATCAGAATACAAAATATACATTGGATTTAAGGCCCGTCAGGTGCTGACCCCATCAAATTTTTTAATCGATGAACTTTTGTCCATAAGCTTGCAATGGGAAGTCCAACATATTATCACACACTTCACTTGTGAAAGCAATAATGACGAATTTCCTAACATACAATTTGAACTGGAATGGCCTCGAAACTTGTCCAGAACGGAACACATCATCACTTCACGAAAATCGTATGAATTGTGCACATAAAAGAACTCCTTTAAGGTACCTTGTCAACTGAAACAATGGAAATAAATCATAAAGTTAAAGTTCTTGCACTTAATATACCGCTCTCTTAAGCCAGTTCTGGCTATGAAAGGTAGTTTACAAGCTTTAACCCCAGCAGAGAATTCACCCAACCTTGGTGTGAGCCATCACCTTGAGGTAATTGGAACAGGGACAGCCTACATTGCACACAGGGCTGGCATGCTCAATCCTGTCCTCTCAGCATTTGTTGGTACCAATTTTACACCTTGGTGTGGTGAGGCTGTGATTTACTGAGATTTGCCCAACATCTCTATCGACAGCACCGGGAATTGAACTTTTATCGCTTGCTTCCCAGCGATTCTCGCTCTCCATTCACCCCCCCCCCCCCCACGGAATCCCCATCCTGTACTCCCCCGTCCCCTCCTCCCGGAAGGGAAGAATGAATCCTTGTTCTTGTTGACTCAGTATCAAACCTGACCGGAAGGAAGCCGTTGTTATGAGTTAGTTGCTCCATATTATGGAATATCTGACTGCTCTTCAATACATTGAAAGAAATCAGTGGTTCTGGATTCATGCTGTGTTCTATTCTAAAAACAGAAGAACAGCATTAACTTCTTTGTTCCCAGGTGGAACTGCTTTTCCAGGATGGGAATTTATTTTGGTTTTGGAAATTTTAAATTGATTCAGCTTACATCCTCCGGAAGTTGCTGGCTATTTGCATTGGTGATGTAGTCAACGCCTCAAACTGCAACAGTTACACTGGGTGACCCAGGATTTCTCGTACGCGGGAAGGGGGCGCCAACCTTGGAGCGCCCCAAATTTTACCCTCTTTTTCCGTAAAAATTGCTAAAACTGCAAGAAAATGAACAAAATTTAGGCTGTACGGGGGCGTGCGCTCTCGCCCCCCCCCCTCGATCCGCCAATGAGTTAAAATGAATCACACGTTTCCAGACCAAAGTTTTTGTTCAGTTTTAGACCCAAAATGTTTCTGTCATGTGATGTATGCCGATTGTTGGTTAAACATTTCAGTTACCAAGTTTAACAACTGGTTCACCCTGACCTGATTTGTCTCAATTAACTACATGACATTTCTAAAATTCAAGCCATTATTTATAAATCTAAAAGGAAAATCCCTCGCCACAACATTGTCATTTAAACGACCTTTTTATTACCTGTATTGAGACGTACATCCGTCTTGTCGCTGACGATTTTGTGAATAATAATAGCGAGGTTAAGTTACATCGTCTTGTACGTCCTGTCCTCAGCTCCTGAAATTCCTATCATTTTGTAAAAGAGAACCAAAGGTTTTCACGCTGTGCCTTTGATGCCCTATTGTCCTTAATGTTAGAAAATTCCTCCTCTGGTACGTGAAAGTTTCAGAAGGTGTCACTTTAAGCCCTACCATTGCCCTGAGAAATTACGTCACAAGAAAACACCCGATTCTAAGTCAGTGGCCAGCAAACCGCCACTGAATTATTCGGTGATGTCACGTTCACCACTGATGTAGAATGAAACGTAGAATCTGGCGATTTAGAACTTTTCTTACCCGTACTAACTGACCTTTAACGTGTAACTTAACCTCAGTGATACTTGTTTCCCGTTCCGTCGGTCGTGCCTGACGATTCGGACGGATATGTAACGCTAGAAGGACAATTACATGACAATTTAAGTTTGATAAGATATTTGAGTAAACAGACAAAATTTTAAAAGTTGCATCATTACAGTATCTGCGTATTTCTTCCTCTCGGACTTGATAGTTTACTGTAGTGATGATGTTAGTGAAAGAACTATGTGTCCTCAGAGAGTTTTGTAATAGAGCTGAAGGTTTTACTGTTACTGTTACTCTTATGTCACACAGATTTTGCAGTGCCTCTAGTGGCAGGAAGTATGACTTCAAATGGCTGGTACAAAATACCACAAACATAGTAGTCAATATTTTTGATATTTAAATCTTTGTACTGACAAAAGTTTGTCAGATGCCTCATTTCATGACATATAATCTGCACCATAATGTCACTTAGCCAAATGTAACCTAAAAGGAGTCAAAACACACAGCTTATTTTAACAATGTTAAGTCAATGGACATGCAGCAGCACCCCTGGTGGTTGTAGGTGGTTTTCTGCATTACAGATTTTGGCTAGCCTTCATCTCTTATTCCCTATAATAAAACTCTTTGGTGTTCTCTGGGCATCAGAACCCAGGAGTGTGTAACGCCAGGCAGTTACAGTATACAGAAATCGTATCAATCGTGTACATAAGGGTATATAGGGTACCGTGTTAAATATCTGATATCCATTTTTGTGTACTGTTGTGGCAGCAACCCGTAGCTCCGGTGTGTCCGGTCTGAGCTGTGCTGCGAGTTTTGTACTAACAGCTGCTGCCAGGGTAAGCGGAGGAGCCTTGTTAGCATAGGAGGCTACGTGTAACCGTTTAATCATGTTTGGCTCATTGTCATTAGTTTGCACAGGGTCATGACACTGTTATTCCTTGTGCATGGAGCTCATAACGGTTAGTTCTATTCATTACCAGTATGTGTCTCCCCCTGCTGGAGACTTTTACTTTGTAGAACCTCTTATGGAGCAGATTTGCACCATAAGAATACGAAATATACATTGGATTTTAGGCCCGTCAGGTACTGCCACCATCAGGTTTTTTTAACCGATGACCTTTTTTCCATAAGCTTACTATGGGAAGACCAACATATTATCACACACTTCTCTTGTGTTAGTAAAAATGACAAATTTCCTAACATACAATTTGAATTTCAATGGAAGACCTTGGGTTTTAACAGGCTAACTGCTCGTGAATGCCTTCAAGAAATGTATTTCTAAAATAATGTTGACCAGACCTTGTTTCCTTGAATGTGCACAATAAGGTGTAGGATGTCTATGATGAGTTAACCTGGACAAAATCCTTTGGGCTCAAAATGTTACTTATCTTAGTGTTGCGTCAGAAAGTCATGGTAATATCAAATGTTGATACCTTAAAACGTTACAAGTGGGATAACTTAAACCCAGTTAGCCCGGGACACAGCATCAAATTCATTCAATTTTGCGCACTAGAAAAATTGCACGCTGTGTTTTTGAATCACCTTCTGAAATTTCTATTAATTTGGAAAGATACAGAACAAAAGAGAGAACAAAGAAGTCCATGCTGTGTGTTAGAAAATCGTCTTCTGAATATGAATTTATATTGTTGCCAAAACGAAGAGCCATGAACGAATATTTGTGATAAAGAGTCAGTCTAGTCACCGTGATTATGACGTTACAGCTGTGACGCTAAAGAATGTGGATACACACACGCACAACCACTTCTTCTGACTTAACTCAGCTCCTGAAATTTCTATTAATTTGGAAACGAAAAGAGAAAGGAAAAGAATTCCACGTTGTGCTTTCGAATCTCTATTGTTCAAAAATTGATAGAAAGTTCATCCTATGGATACCTTGTACAATTTCCATTAGGATTTTCTATTTGATAGCTTACCGTAATGAAACCTTACACGAAAACCTCAAGAAATAAGTAGTATTTCATGATCTTATTGTCACTGGGAACTTCATGTTTATTGCCGCAGAGCGATATAACGAGCACATAGCATGTGTGGAGCAACCGGTTATGTGTTATTGTTAGAGAGGTCAAGCCGCACGTTTTCTCTTAACCTATACGTGTACGTTTAAAATGATAGCTGCATTTAAAACATAACTTAAACCAAGGAAATACGTCACATGAAATCACCAGATTCCCCTCAGTAGAGAACATAATGTTATTCTGCGGTATGACGTTCGCCGCTGAGAGGAATCAGGTGTTGGTAGTATTCCTGTTACACGTACAAGCTGACGTAAAACGGGCAGCTTCACCTCTCTATTGTGTCGGTGAGAGTTTTACGCCTTCGTGACGTTCGTATTTTGTGAATTAATCAAGTTGCTTAGATGAAGATCTTGTAAAAACGGTTCATGTACATTGCAGGAAAGTCGTGTTAATCGCTTGTACAAGGGTATATAAGGGAGCTCCTACAAGGTACCGTGTTTTAGCTTTAATACGATTTTTTTGTGTTGCAATTTAAACTGACTAAAAGAACTCAATGAATAATATGATTTTATTGTAAAACAATTTCATTTCAAGATCAGCGCAAGAAAACACCATTAATTTGAAACAAAATAATTCCAGGTTGTTCTGCTGACGCCAAAATTAATAGAATTTCCCCCTCACTTCAGGAAAATTGTGTTAATTTCCGCTTGGAAATTACAAGATTGTCACGCTGTGTCAAAGACGCCCCCTGAGAATCAGCGCGATATTCTATTGTTCCAAATAAAATGGAATTTTCTTGCTCTGTCTATCTCTTGGTTTAAGAGCATGTAAACCCCATGTAACATTACAAGAAAACGGTATTCATCACGTACATAAATGTATACAAGGGACCTTCTGTAAGGTACCGTGTTAAAAACCTAATAATATTTTATTGTACTGAAGCACTAGGTTTTAGACCATGTTATAAGCTCCTTGTCCAGTACACAGAAATCGTATCATTTTGGAAACGAAGAGAACAAATGAGAGAACGAAAGAATTTCACGCATGCGCTATTGTTAAACTTCTGATACGAATTCCGTGTAATGAATCCCCGATCCAATTCATTGAATTCTCCATAGCCTGTGTCGTCACCCTGCAGAACCGGGACCTTGTATAATAATGGGCTCACCACGTGTTACCATATTGTTATCAGTTGTTCCTTATCTAATACTAATACTATACTACTATTTGTCAGCTCTATCAAAGGGTCATGGTAACGCACAGCAATAGTCGATTGTTAAGTAAATAAGGTGTCTCAAATATTGCAGTATTTTAGATATCTTTGTACATTTTATTGAAAAAAGTAAAGTGCTTACAATCTTATCTACTCGTGGCTTATCTTTCTTTCTTCGAGGACCTGTCCTGTACAACTTCCTGTCACGTCCAAAACCAATCGAGTATCCAGGGGGCGCAGGTCCGGGCGCCCCCTCAAAGACCTTTGAAATCAACAAGAAAAGAATATTGCTGGGTCAAAGTAAACAATTTAGACAAAATAATTTATGCAATTTTATGGGGATTTTCGGGATTTATTCAGGGGAGCCCCTCCACAGAACATCCTGGGCCTGGGCCTGAAAATATCAATTGTTTTATATCAATGCTAATTTCAGCCGTAGAATATAGACTACTGAATACATGGAAGCATCATTAAATTAAAGCTTTAAAATTAACATAAAGACAGCTGCAACACACATTCATTTCATAAGAAATATAATTATTACGTATGAGTTGTTCAACATTTTTATGACAGTTTCATTACATTTCTCACAGTTGCGGACTGGAATATATGACGTCAGCGCAGTGACGTCAAAATTAAACAAAGCTATACCACTGATGGCCAAATCTCGGATTTTACCTTATAAATCAAATTGATCTCTCATTTGAACAAGAGCACAATATCCATTGATATCGTTCCCAAAATGAATAGATATTCAAAATTTCAATGATTATGATCCATATAATTATAAAATCAATAAGTAGTGAGTGGAGAGCAGGTAGCGTAACAGGATATGGCGAGTCCCTCGCCTCCTTGGTTTCTCTCACGTGTTCGGATTCCTCTCATAACGCATTTCCTGGTTACCACAGAGACAAATCATGTATCTCTGCTTAGGATGTGTTACTCTTGTTAGAGATTTGACGTGTACGTTTCTAATGAAATGATTGTGCATACATGTGGGTTACAACCTGTAGGGTCATTGGACATACTGCGCACAGTGTTGTAAATTTGTTGGAATAAACCCAGTCTAATCATGCACGCAATGCAGAAACTGCATTAGGGGGGCTTTTTAAGTACAGCTTGTGCACTCCTGGTTCCCATCGGAGACACATACTGCTGACTGCCCAGGACTGTACAAGGCCACCATGTAGGAAATCTACTGTTTTAGACTGGTACTATTCCAAAACTGTTAAGAAAAGTAAGGAACTCATTACCGAACCATTCTATCAGATTATTTTTTTGCCATTTATTTTTGAAGAATTTATTGACGTTACAGTATAAATGATTTTTGTAAACTTTGAAATGATGAAATATACAGATACAGTAATTTTTACTTATGATTCAAAAAATTATTTG